>CM069862.1:184501343-184728843 GCA_036172795.1 Pelodytes ibericus
ATAGAAAAAACAGTCTTATATATGTGTTTGTTTTAAATGCACAAGTAATCTAGTTACATCTTATGTGAGTGGCAGTGTCTCTTTAAGACAACTTGAATATCGATGGCAATAGAATAGCAAGGTGGGGGGGTTTAACTGAGGCATATTAATCATAATGAGGGACACTGAAAATATGATTTTGCGAGGCTTGTGATGATATGTTTTATGTAGTCAGTGGGACATTCAGTTAAATGAACTGTGTACTTGTAAAGAATATCCTGTCAGCTTGCAAGCGGGGCCGGACTTAGGGGTGTGTGACCTATGCGACCGCACAGCCACTTTAAAAAAAATAAAAGTTTGCCAGTAGAGGCACTGGATGGGGAGATCAGAAAATCTCCTCTCACCAGCCCTCTGCTCAGCCACACTGCTAGATATGGGGAAGGGGCAGAGCTCATCGGGTGTTGCTTGCGCTCCCCCTGCTTAGTGATAATGCAGGGTATCATAAATCTTATACCCTGCATTATCTCTGTGTGTGGGGAGTGCAAGCAATTACTTTTGCTGCTCGCAGCTCCCAGTGAAGCAGACTTGGCTCTACTTCACATCGAGTTAGCTCCTCCCCCTCCCTGTAAGTAACAATGAGACAAAGAACAGAAGAGGGGGGGGAGGAGAAGTGAAGAGAACAGAGGAGGGGGGGAGAAGAACAGAGGAGGGGAGGAGAGAACTGAGGAGGGCAGGAGAGAACAGAGGAGGGGAGGAGAGGGGAAGAGAACAGAGGAGGGGAGGAGAGGAGGCGAGAACAGAGGAGAAGGGAAGAAAGAACAGAGGAGGTGGAGGTGAGAGCAGAATAGAGGGGAGAAGAACAGAGGAGGGGGAGGAGAGAATAGAGGAGGGGGAGGAGAAAGGAGGAGGAGAGGGGCAAACAGATTTGGGGAGGAGGAGGACAGAGAACATATATGGGGGAGGAGTGGAAGAGAGAACAGATATGGGGAAGGAGGGGGAGAGAGACAGAACGAGAACATATATGGGGAATGAGCGGGAGAGAACATATATGGCGAAGGGGGAGAGAGAACAGATGTGGAGGGGGAGAGAGAACAGATATGGGGAGGAGGGGGAGAGATAACAGATACGGGGGAGGAGGGGAGAGAGAGAACAGATATGGGAGAGGAGGGGAGAGACAGAGCAGATTTGGGAGAGGAGGGGGAGAGAGAGAACAAATAAGGGGGAGAGAGAACAGATGTGGAGGGGGAGAGAGAACAGATATGGGAAGGAGGAGGGGAGGGAACATATATGGAGGAGGGGGAGAGAGAACAGATATGGGAAGGAGGAGGGGAGGGAACATATATGGAGGAGGGGGAGAGAGAACAGATATGGGGAGGAAAGGGAGAGATAACATATATGGGGACGAGGGGGAGAGAGAGAACAAATATGGGGGAGGAGGGGGAGAGAGAGAACAGATATGGGGGAGTTGGAGAGAGACAGACATGGCAACGGAGAGAAAAGGGAAAAACATGTAAGGAGAGGATAGAGACAGGCATGAGAAGAGGAGACAGACATGAGGGTAGAGAGGTGGCCCGTACAGGGCACTGGAACACTTAAGGCCGGCCCTGCTTGCAAGGCATAGTGTGCATGCACAATCCTTAGGCGTTATCACTGGCGTTGAACATTTGGTTGCACACTGTTCAAGCAGAATCCACCTCTCCTTGTCAATGCATCACCATCCTTTTGTCAGAACTTGTTACTCCTCAATGTCTCCTTCTCTTGTTTCATTTCCCAAGGTTCCATGTATTCATATGGGGAATGCGGTCACATAGGTCCCCAAATGTTGCTTGCAAACTAACTTCAGGCTGAGAAAATACAATAAGCAGGGAAAATAACAGTGGGGTATTTTATATGCCAGTTGCACACATTAAACATGTTTAGGGGATATAGTGAGACCTTTTTGCTAGACTAAGATGAGTAAGGTCGATTTTTCACAGGTGTTTTGATCAGTGCAATATGTTTTATACAGGGTAACTTTCTCCAAATGGGATCTGACAAGTGAACTGCAAATTCAGACTTTAAAATCTGAGCTGGAAACATTCCTCAGTATTTCAATTTGCCTGTTCACTTGTGGAGTATAG
Organism: Pelodytes ibericus; assembly: GCA_036172795.1. Taxonomy (NCBI): domain Eukaryota; kingdom Metazoa; phylum Chordata; class Amphibia; order Anura; family Pelodytidae; genus Pelodytes; species Pelodytes ibericus. Next base: position 184,503,443 of record CM069862.1, read on the forward strand.
ACCTTGTAGAACTGCTACTGCTATTTCCTTCTCTGCTCAATGAGGTCATAACAATTCCACACTCATACTCTTAATCCAAACTTTTTGACAGTAAGGTTCAGCCAGGATGCTCCATATGTGCTAGGTGTGCGCCACGCTGTGCTCCAAACAGAGAGCACACAAACCCCGGAAATACATCTGGGAGATGTATACGAAAATTTGTACACTATTAGTGCTGGTTGAATTGGCAACAGATTGAGTGACTCTGTTGCCGAATTCGTAGCTGCTGTCGGCCCCTCGGATGTATATCATGTTTTTCCGGGGGGGGGGGGGGGGGGGGTTTCGCAAACAACAAACCTCCGGAAATACAGGTGATAGATCATGCCTCCTAGTGACAGGTGTGCTCTGGACTGGCAGCACGCCTGTCATTGAGGGGCACAATACACCCCTGGGTTCAGCAATAAAACCTTGAGGTCCCAAATGTTGGATAGTACTGTGGTATGAATCAAAACATAATTTTAATTCAAGCTACTAATGAAAACAATTGTAAGGCTTGATTGCTCCTTTAATATGTGTTCATGATGATTAATGTGTACTGTGCCCTGTTTATAGCCCAGTGTATGTTATTCTCACAATATTTATTAACCTTTATTAAAGTATCAAGCAAATTACAGTGACATGATCAGGTGTCATTAAATAATAAAGGTACTTTGAACAGTTGAAACATTTACTACAGTTTGTTTAAAGGGACACTCCCACCAAAAAATGAAAAGGTTTTTTTTTATTTATTTTGTTTTGTTCATTTCAGATATGTATTTTGTTTTTGTTGTGACTGTATTTAATAAAATATGTTACTAAACAAGTGTGACTGGGCGCCGCCATTTTGTGAAATATAGTTTTTGGGTGCCACCCCACAATGACTTTACAGCACAAATTTCTCACTCTGGGGACACAGAATGCAGTCCATAAGTCAGAATTCTGATCATAGACTTGCACTGAATGAGAGGGTAATGTACCTATTGCATCACAAGGGGGTGGAATTATGATTATGTTTGATCAGGTTAATCTCCTCTCTTTGTGTTGGAAGGCAGATAAAAAAGGTTGTACACAACCACCTAGTCCTGCCCACTATAATACATAGGAGCCAGTAAGGGAGCAGGGGAGTATCTTATGACATCATCATGCAGGCTTTGGCCACAGTTGTGGGACCGGCTGGAAGATTTAGGATGATGATGCATCATGGGAAATATTCTCAAAATGGAGATAGGGGATAAATACCTAATTTTATTTTTCCTTTTGTATGTATGAACTGATAAAAAAAATCAGTGGCATATGATTTATATATGTGTTTATTTTAAATGACTATGTTATCTAAATACATCTCATGTAAGTGGTAGTGTCCCTTTAACTTAGACGTTACACATTTACTAAAATGAACCTTTATATTTGAGCGGACACCTGGATCGGCCGAACTACGAAAAAATGGCCGGGTCCGTGCTTGAACTTGACCCCGAACTTGACCCCGAACACGAACAACATTGAAGTCAATGGGGACACAAACTTTTGGCCACTAAAATGCCTCTAAAAAAGTAATGGAAAGGGCTAGAGGGCTGCAAAAGGAAGTAAAATGTGGGTAAGAGTAGGACAAGTGCCCTGCAAGCAAATATGGATAGGGAAATAACTTAAAATAACATAAAATACATTCAAATAAAAAATACAGCTGAGCCATAAAATAGCACTAGATGGAATCTTTGATTTTAGCTTTGGAAGAACATAAATCTAAATCTAAAGCATGGCTGCCAGGAGGATCGACAGAATTATCCATCTGAGAGAGGGTTGGAGTGCAGGATATTCTCTTTCAGTTTATACTAAGTGACCCATAGGTTGAGGAGGCGGTGACCGTGGCGGTGTAGGTGGAAGCGGCGCTGGAGGAGGAGGAGGTAGCCAACACTGTTTTTTGTTTGTTTTTGTTTTTTTAAATTGGGGTAGTAAGAATAGCTTATGTGATGTGCGGTGACCCCCGCTTATATAAAGAGGCTGGGTCACATGCTGCACTGGCCAATCACAGCCATGCCATTAGTAGGCTTCTAAGGGCAAACGAGTCAAACGCTTGTTGATTGGCTGCCCTGCAGCCTTTCAAAATGCGCCATTAAATCGCCAAACCCCGAACTCCAACATGGACATAAAGTGAAATTTCCGTGTTCAGGTCCGGGGTCAAAAACTGTAAAGTTCGGTACGAACCCGAACAGTGCGGTTCGGGTTCGCTCAACACTATGAACCTTACTAAATAACATCTCTCCTGATATGTGGGATACTTCTGGAGAAGTAGGTACCATCCAATAGGATAGACTATTTCAGTACTGTCCATTCTTGGTGAAATGTGGCTCCCACTTCAGTGAGATACATCTGTTAGAATGTGTGGTCTAAATAAAAATGCTATACAGAAACTATTTTTTTATATATATATATATATATATTTTTTTTTTTAAATATGAGATAAAAAATTTATTTAGAAATGTTTTCGGTTACATATTGAAAAATAAGGTAGAGGAGGGGGAGCCATACATAGGATCCTAAAGACGTCAATCTCTGCCTCGGATGAGCTAGTCCATATATCATGTTTTCACTTTTTTACTCTTGACTCTGATTTATGGTTAGTCACGCAGTTGACAAGTTCATCTTCTCACAAATATTATAGGACAACAGTCACCCCAATAAAAGAAAGTTGCCTTTTAATAAATCTCCTAACCCTGGAAATCTGGTCATTTTACCTTTTTGGCGGTGCTTGCAACTCATGCCAGTGCTGCCATGTGCTTCCTTCGCTCGGGTTGGAAAACTGATAATCGGATCCAAACGTCTGGAAGTCCTATCTTTCCCTAGCGTGACCTTCTGACATCATATGATTAATAACAAAAGGGTGGAGGCTTATGACAACACCTTATGGCTTGATATGCAAATTTCACATTTCCCTATACATATAGTTCATATGTATATTAAGCCCCAGGTGATGCCATCAACACAAAAAAAACATTTAAAAAAGACTATTCTTTCAATTTCGAAATTTTCTTGTAAATTCTGCTTACCCAATGTATATATCGTTTTTCATCGTTTTGTATTTGTTACATTTACAGAATGAACAATACTTAGATAACTGAGCCCCTTTAGGCACCAAGACTTTTCAAGGACATTTTCTCATATATATATTACCACAATGTCTTTTAGGCAGGGCAGTTCACATTTTTTCCCCTTCTTACCATGAAAGTAACTCTTTCTTCTTAGGTGACATCTCCTTTCTTCTAGTCTTAGTGGATTTAATTTGCAGAGTCTTGCTACTAAGCAACATACATACATATTTAGTATTACCATCAAAGAATAGTCAAATAGAACCTGGACTGTTGTTTCCTATTTGTGGTGTACCAAGTGCAATAGAATCAAATGTACTGCAATCACCAAATGCAACTTTACTGCAGATCCTTCAAATGTATTAATCCTCTCTAATGTTGTTATATTATGGCAGAGAGAGATTCATAGCCCTGTATAACCAAAGTGAATTTAATTATACAATATAGCTCTGTGTAATTTAACATTATGAGCTTTATATTGTTGGCTCATTTCATCTGGGAGATTAGCCTTCTTAGCAAATTTGAAAACAAATCATAATGTTAAAACATGCATTAAAAAGAAATTATTCCATCAAATGAATAAAAAATAGCAGACCCAACTCTGATGAAAGGTCTTAGCAAATCTTGCTTATTTATGTTTCTAAGTGGTCATTCTGTAGTGGTGAAATACATATAAAAATACCAGTACGATTACTAAGAAAGGTTTTTTTAAGAGAATGAAAATAATTGTTAAAAACATTGTATTGAAGATATAAGAAGGTTAAAGGGAGTGCCTGGTGCCCAAAATGCATCACCCAGATATTAATGCATATTAATTCAATTTCAAAGTACTTTAAAATGCATGCTTTACATTTTGCATTGCTTAAAATATAAAATACTTACAGCTAGATGAAATTGTGAAATAAGAGCAGTTTGCAAGAAACCAGGACTGCCCACACTTAGTAAAAGTAAATTTCCTTAATTTTTGCTGCAGGAACCAATGTGAATAATGCTATTCAAATGAATGGCATTTCCTGTCTATGCAGTGATGTCACCAGACAATGTTTTGCACTGTTAAGAAATCCTACTGTGTACAAGAGCAAGGTCGCTTAGATTCCACACAATGCATTGTATTCCAGTATTTAATTACAGGAAGGGACTAAATGAAGCAAAATTTTATATGCTCAGTGTCTAAATAATCAGTGTTGCCACAGTAAACATGCAGAGTAATCCCTGGGGAAGGACTTGAGTCAAATATTAAAAACGGGATTTATGCAGAATACCTGCATAAAATCACACTAGAAAGAAAAAGCCTGTGCACTAGTCAGTCAATATTTTTCAACGTGCACCAAAATTAGTTTGGGGACTAGACTGTGCCTTTAATACTGCAATAGGGTTTATAATGTTACAACTACTAAAAGGATGGAATAGAATTTACGATGATTAGTTCAATCAACATCCACTTTACAAATTAGTACTTTTGAATTGGATGGGATAATACTATATGAGTGTGCCTAATGAGACTACACATGCCTGCATCCATCCTATAAATTGTGAACTGCTAGATAGTTCTGCAACATATTACATTGAACTGCCCCACCTTCTGCTCCATCATTTAAATTAACTTAAAGAAAATACTCCTGCAATGTTCCCAGGGCTCTTTGTTCCGCCCCGCATCTTTTTTTTCGCGACCAGGCTTCTTCAAATTATGCAAATGATCCCTTTAATCATGTGACTGCATCTAAACATCCATCTTACACAATTATTTGCACACTGACTCCCTGTATACCATCATTACAAATTGATTGCAAAAGAGCTAACAATCACGATTAAATCATTAAATTGGTGTCTACGCTTCAGAGACCAGAGAAGAAATTAACTTCCCACCAACCTCATTTTTTTTCCCCCCGAACATGAAATAATGATTTTCTGCCAGTCTAATTACAAAGCCAACATCTGATCAAGGCAGCATCCAGAGAGGATTATCAAATGCTCGCGTATTAGACCTCATTACCAGCTTGAGTGCAAAATTATTACATCTTGTAATTGGATGGTGAGATTTATATACAGATCGGAGCCGTTTCTGTAAGATTGTAATTACAAGCTTCGTTGGTTAGCTAGTTATCACCCAGCGCAGAAGAGAAGCCAAATAATCAACAAAAAAATACATTTCATTACCCCATAACCCTATCACGGGGAGAACTGCTGTAACATCCATGTCTGCATTAGAGAGAACAGCTAAATTCCAAGATGAAACAATTTATTATGCTCTTTGCAAATGGGATTCTTTTTTCGCTTAACCCCCAATGCAATATTTACGTACGCTACATAAGCAAAGCATTCATTTTCTAGACAACTAGGCTCAATCTAGTAATTATACGGGGTAACTGAGTGAAATAATATGCTACTTTGCAGACGTCTTGGTTATTAAATACACAATTGCACGTAAATGTGCACATTTACCTGAAGGGGTTAGTAGAGGTGATAAAGGGAGGAATTGGAGGATTAGTTGGGTGGTTGACGTTACTTCTGAGTTAGGATTTATACCTCTTTTGCATAAAGTATTTTACACTTTCATGTTTGGATGTAAGCTGCCCCAGACACTCTATCTGGGAGATTTGATGCCCAGTACTGCAAATGTTTTTTGGCAGTATATTTGGTTTCATTAACATGTGTCATACTTGTATCACATACCATTTAAAAAAAAAAAAAAAAACAAGTAGCTATAAAAATGTGAACTAACTTTCTAATTATTCTTATGCTTTAAAATGGAGTTTAAAAAAAAATTGTTCCATCCCCATGAATCAAGTGCTGAAGCTTCCAATCCTGACGTTTTACATGTCAAATCACTGCTCTTGCTAAAATTGCTTTTTGCCCAAATCTTTGCATCAAAAGCATTGGTGACCAGGATTATATAATAATTACCTTTTCCCATAACAGTACAATACTATACATTTTTAAATAAATGTAATGTTTTTATAAATCCACAACAATATTTGAGGCTGTATATTGAGATCTTAGAAGGTTCAAGAAAATAGTATAAATGGACATTCAAATCCACCAATCTTGCAGTCGACTTAAGGTAAAACACAGAAACATTGCGCGCTAAATAAAAATAAACGGAGGAGGCGCAAATCTGGGAAAAAAATGGAAAATCTTACAAATAGTCGCAAATTTCTCCTTACTCATGTTTTACCTACTTTTTTCCCCCACTGCACTTGTTTAGTACATGACCCCCAATATCTCTAAAAAAATTAATTAATGAAGATTGTATTGCACAGTAGAAACTGATGCCCTAATTAACCTATTTTAGTCAAAAAATCCAATTATCCCTCTCATTACGGTTGCCATGGGGTATACTAATACCCCTACAAATGTAACATTGGCCTAAAGCCTAATCTTTACAAACTTGATGGTAAAATGCCAGTTGGGTGGAAACCCTAACTGTTATGCTGGCAGAAAAGCTTTTTTATTTGTCAACCCAACCCATGCCATGTCATGACAATCAATGTGGATTTTACTCTCTAAGACAACAAGTGCTATAGACTAAAAAGTGGACTGTGGGAAAAAAATGTAAAATTAAGGCATTAATAGATGAGATAATAACTGGAATGTCCGCTTGACCCCATTAGATATAAAAATGGTCCCATGTGACCAGAGGAATGAATAAGGACCCTTTGGCCAGCAGAATGCTTGTACGGCTTGTGACTGACAGCAAGGAATTGTGCTGGAGGGAGTCTATATATCTCTCCAGATTTTGCAAAGTTCCTACTTTGTGTAATTAGCCCCAGGGAAATGTGTTATGTTAAACTTAATATAGCACTTTATGTATGTGTATGTGTGGGCCCTGGGATGGAGTACTTGGAGAGTAGGGTGGGCAAGTGCTCCACTCCACATTTTAGATGTTGCTTGGAACCTACAGGTGAGAAGTCCAGTGTCAGAGTTTCAATCCTAACTTACCTCACCTGAAAAGGATTGTTGATTACAGGTGCTGTTAAATACTCCCCTGCCAGAGGAGGGAGAGATATTGTGTTTGATTTCTGTGAGTGGAAACAGAGAGCTGAAAACAGTAAGGTTGTGATTTATGGTTATGTTGGGAAATGGAAAAGCCATCCAACCCAGCTAGCTTAGTATTTTTGTTTAGTTAGTGCTCAGAAGAGCAAGGATTTTGTTTTAAATCTTGTTACAACCTGTCATACCTTTCTGTACTTGGAACCACAATAAAAGAAAACAAGTAATTTTACCTCATCCAGCGTGTGAAGTGCCTCTGAAGCCTGAAAAGACTGTGTGTTACACCCAAATCCCAGGACAAGGTACCAAGGGAAAGGAGTACTTTTGTCACGTATGGTGGAGAATGTGGGCAACACATAGCAAAATCTGGGGAGATATATAGACTCCCTCCAGCACAATTCCTTGCTGTCAGTCATAGGCTCTAAAAATCAAACAATGGCCCTTGGCCATGAAATCTACCCCCATGTGTTTGCATATGCATTTAGAAAATAATTTTTTTTAAATGTTTTTTTTTTCACTTTTTGACACATGTATTCACCTTCCAAAAAAATACATTTACTCAACACTTAAAACTTGAATAAGATTTGTAAGAATAGTAACATAGCGAAGGCCATCTGGACTTATTCTATCAGTCTCTAAAAATAAGGGCTGTGGACCAGGTCTAAGGAATAATATAATCTTTTTTCCTCAACATGGAAATAAATGGGCAACATATGAATATATCCACTGGGGATCTGTTACCAAGAGAAGCTCTTTTGGAGCCATACACAAATGGTAAGTTTTTTGTTTTGGAAGAAATGCTTCTCCTTGATCAGACAGTGATCAAGACCAAGATTAAAATCTTCAAACATTACATTCAAATTAGACTCATCAATGTAGCACAAGAAATGATTGTAAGCAGGTGGAAGCCGAGGTCTGCTTCGTCTTTGAAGGACTGGCTATTAGGTGTCTATAAATTCAGAGAGCCTAAAGAGATTGATTGAGAGAGAGATAGACTCTATATATGGACAGGTGGCAGTGCTTGGATGAGGCGAACTTGGCCTCTTACCTATAGGCCCCATAAATAAATACTTCTATGACTCTGCCTTAGAGGTGTCTCCTTTTGGCTTGATGTGAGGGTGGGAGTTGGGGGTGACAGGTGGGGGTTGCTGGTTAGAGAGGACAGAGAGATATGGATGGAGATATTTTATTTGTTAATAATTTTTTGGTGAAGGTTGAGATGACCCCTTCCATTGAGGCTGTGGAAGAGAATGAAACAAGGGCACGTTGAGGGAATGTTGTGGGCTTGGGGATGGGACACTTCATTGCGGCTGCTTCCGCGCAGCCGTTTCACCGCCGACTCTGCACCACAAGACAGCTCGTCGCTGGACATTTCATCGCTAAAGGTAAGTAGTTTAGTTTTTTTAGTTTATTTTAGTAAGGGTGTTTAGAATTAGGGTTTAGGGGGTTAGAATTAGGGTTTAGGGGGTTAGTATTAGAGTTCGGGGGTTAGTATTAGGGTTTAGGGGGTTAGTATTAGGGTTCGGGTGTTAGTATTAGGGTTCAGGGGTTAATTTTACTATTGGGGTTTGGGAATCATTTATTAGGGGGGGTTATTATCCTTTTACTTTTACATTTGTAAGAGCTGACAGTTCAGCGCTGAACTGTCAGCTCTTACATAGCCGCGGCCGCAATGACAGTTCAGCATTCTAACTGCCACGCTGAACTGTCAGCGATGAAGATGCGGCAAAGAACAGTCCTAGACTCGGTGGGCTTTGGGGTGGAGACTTAACTATATATTCTTCTATGCTATTCCTGTGGATAGAGATGCAAAATGTACTTATGGAATTGTGGTTGAGATGCAGTCTCTATGGGAGGGGGGGAGGAAAAGGGGGAGGTTTTTTTTCTCTCTCTTTTCTATTCTCATTTCCTTCTCGTTCTTTTCTTTTCTCTCTCTCTCTCTCTTTCTCTCTTCTCTCTACCTTCTGATTTACCTCTTTTAGGGCTAGAACAGGACACTTTAGGAACAGGAGAGGGACAGAATAGCGGTGAACTAGAGTCAGAGCAGGGAAGAGAGGGTGAGTTAGGCTTTTTTTTTTTTGCAAGATAGGACTAGGGAAAAAGAAGGGACCAGCTTTAGGGATTTGATGGGGAACCTCTAGGGTCAGGGAGGAATAGTTAGGCAAAAACTGACCAAATGGTTTTCCTTTTCTCTCCTTTTCTCTTCCCCACTCTGTCCAACCACCGCCCCCACCCCGACCAAAACAGACACTGCAATTTCTTTTTTTTACATCCATATCTTTTATGTCAACTTTGAACTATAGGATTGTATGTTAACTTTGGTTTCTACCCATTGGCACCTTACCTGGTGCCATTCAAGAGGTGAATTGGCATTAAAATATAAGTATATAACTAGAGGTCTACTTTTATCCCCACCTACTTTTAGGCTAGGTCTTCCCACATATAACCACCTGGTAGTAAAATAATGTTGTTTTGTAAGAAACTGCCCCCCAAAAAATATTCACTTGTACATATATATATAAACATTACCGACTTGGCCCCCTGGCTTGGTAGGGGAGGATGTGAGAGACTGCTGTGGAATACATCCTTGATTGCTTCAGTCTTTATGTGTTATTTAGGGAATGCTATATCAGTCATTATTTGCAAACCTTATAAAAACTGCTACTGGGAATTTCTGCATCCTACACACATAAAGGAAACCACATCTTAAATTCGCTATTAATTTTATATTGTAGTAGACTGTGCGCTTAATGTCCATATAAGTAACAGTCTGTAGAAAGGTTTCACTGTATTCTATTACAAAATAAATTACCGAAATGCTGACAACTAACTAAAATGTAGTTTTAATCAACGCATAATCACAACAAATGTAATACAGGAGTTTAATTATTCTGGATAATCTATTTTAAGGAAGGTAAAACCACTTTTTTAACCACTGACTTAAAATGTTCTTAACGCCCCTGCTTCTTCTTAAATTTCATACCAAGGCAGAAGATGAGCAAAACACAGCAGTGGAAAATATAAGAAAACAAAAGGATATGTTAACTCTTGTTATTGTGGACGGACATATCGGATTCATCATTTTCTCTCATACGGTAAAAGTTTTAAAAGGCATTCTAAGGGAAAATATTATCAGATGGAAGCAAAAACTAAACACTTTTTCTCGTTTGAAATGTATACTACTAGGTAGTATTACATAAACTAAATAACCTGTATTAACCCTTTTTTTTAAAACTTGATACAGTCTCTGGGTCTTTTCTTATGGTAATACTAACGCACTAAAATAATAAAAAAATAGTAATAGGACACTTGTAATCCAAAATAGGTAGTTTTAATAGTGATAAATTGGCATTCAATAAATAGACATAGAAGTTACTCATAGGCTCCAATATTCCTATACATGTTATCAGCATATAATTGGCCAGCCACAGACCCAGTGGGACACTATAGTTTCAAATCAACATATATTTACTGCACTGGCATTTTTTATGGTATAGTTACTATAAACATATAGTCTGCCAGAAGACGGTACTGTATAATTATTAGAAACATATACATAGATATATATTCAGATGGTGGGATGATGTAGGTCAACCTAGGACTGTAATTCGCATTATGGTCAACCAGACAACAATTGATCTTTTGAATTCTATATTTTTATAGAGCCAGTAATACTTTAATATAAATGTGTTTATAAAATATAAGTATAGGTATTGGAACGACTGGCCAGAAGTCTTTGAAAAAGATGCAATATAGGGAGGGAAGGAGGAGGAAGGAAGGTGAAAGAAAGGGACATAGGGGGAAAAAAAATTCTGCCAGGTGGGTTTTTTAAGAGAGATCACTGTTTAACAAGCAATGCGCTGTCGCGCCTCCCCCTTTTCACCGAACTCGCCAAAACTCACCTATAAAAAGCACAACCTTCCACTGTCACTGCATTTGTAATTGTAATTATGTTTGTATTGTAATTGTCTATTATATGTCAGTATGCACTACGTTAAATAATAGAAGGTGGAAAAAAAGTCAGTTGACGTTTACATTGTTATAAGTTTAACCAAAATATTATATTATATGTCTATTTAAAAGAAAATGTAATAAAGAGATCAATAAAAATAAAAAAAATGAGGGGTTACACATTCCTATCACTTTAGCATGCAAGACATAGATGTCATAAAACTTAATATCCACATCCATCCATAGACTTCATTCCAGAGGTAGCAAACTATATACACATTAACATCAGACATAAATGATGTGTGGTGTACATGTGTATCTACCTTGGGCCTGCACATACGGAGCTGGCAGTTGATGGGAGGAACCCAGTACAGGTGGTGATGATAATAGGTCAGTTGGAGATGTAGAAGAATGCATTTTTAATGTTACATACAGATGATCTCACTTGCATGGGAATTACATGTAATGGTGAATGGAATTCCCAAGTTTAAGCCATAGTAGCCGAGCTGTAATCATTTTGAAGAGATGCTAATATTGAGAATGTTTCAAGTCCGATATTCTGGCTATGACTGCATTGACAATTCCACGCAATTTCCTCTTACTACCAGTGACTTGCACATACATGCACTGGTATGTTTGACTGTGTCCTGTCAAACCAGGGGGCTGGATGATGCTGGGGGTTGACGGGGTACAGCACCAGATGCTAGGAGGCAAGTGAGAGAACGGTGTTAGTGCATATCAATTGACATCCCTAACATATCAAAGGATGTTCTATACTTCCGACCAGACAAGTCTGTGTGTCATGCTACCACGGTTAAGTGTTTTTTTTTTTTACATACTTTGGTAGTGTTCCATTTCGTACCTCTCGGTGTGTAATCAGCTGTGATTTCTGAATTCCTAACGTAATCAGCGGCACATCGGGGCAAACTGGTTAGCTTGTAATTCGGTTCCCGATATGTCCCAAATGTTTTCTGAATCAATCTGGACTTTGGAGGCACCATTTCAGGGGTTAAAAAAAGCTTTGCTTTTTTTTTCGTACCCTAAATGGTTGGTAGTTTGTTGTCTCCATTTTTCTGTGAACTGCAGGATCTCAATAAATTGTATTTTTGTGTTAAATAACCGCAATCTGGTAGCGCCGTCACTATCGCGTTTTTAACCATTTTAGGGCTTGCCCATCTAGTTTGACGTTCAAGCCGATGAATCACAGCATTGTTCACACTGCAAAGCAGGTGAGAATAGTTACACTTAAAACTTATTTATTGTTTGTAATGTTTACATTATAATGTTTTTTGATTGTCAGGATGGGATCCCTGAGAGCATTTAAGAAGCAAAAAATTTGAGGGTTTCTTGTATAACGGGGCTTAGTGGATTAATTAATTTATCATTTTTAAACTAGTAGCATGCATTCTATAATTTAAATGACAGATAACTGATCTATTTCCCTGCTGAAGAAATAGTTTACAAATCAAATATTTAACGACTATCCGAATCAGCTAAAAGCTGTGACTTATCTTAATCACATAATAAATTATCAATTTGGAAATAAATATATCTAAAATACACATTGGTGGAATGGGACCGAATTATTATTATTGCAGTCTGTTAAAAATCAGTAACGGACAAAGGGGTGAATACACAGTGAAACATGTAAATCAACCTCCTACGCCTGCAGAGAAAAAAAAAAGTACAAATAAATGGAAAAAAAGAACATATTTAACATTACAGTTGTGCTTATTTTCTCATTTCCATTTGGTATTATTCAATTACAGCTACATCTTTTTTCCATCATTGGTACTCTCTGTATTTTCCTTTTGTAATTGGCAGAGATTGGGACATGGGAGAAGTGTGGTTTTAAGGAAATGTATTGAGGAATGGACAGTAGGAATTGAATAGTTTATTCATAAATCAACCATCCCATTAAGCTTTAAAGGGTTCATCAGCACAGCTTTAAATTCAGGATTTATAAAGATGTCTGAGCACTGTAACATACTTGTGGACACTAGAATAAATTCAAAAGTGCAACTTCATTATGTTGCAGAGCAGTAGTTATTAATCCAGAGCACAGCTTTTTGATACACAGAGTTTGTCTGGAAATTTATGTGGACTTTAATTGATATCATTCATTTTGGATTTTATCTATTTCCTAACATTATAATATTGAGAGAGACCACAAAAAGTTCCTATCGGACCCCCTATACCAGGAACTCACACAACTAAGAGCAGAACCGATTTCTATATGTAATCAAAAACTCCAACACTCTCAGAAAAAAGTACCGGAACTATACTATGTTCAGAACAACAGAACAAACCAGGTAAACCCTCAACTTTTATCCCTAAGATATGAAACAATAACCACAAACTATTACATCATAACGGAAGATATAGCTCAGACATTTTGGCAATTTTACCAAAGCCTTTTTAACAAATACCAGAGACCCATCGATGTTCACACCCAGGAATGCGTCCATAAATACCTGGTCAAACATATAAAACCTAAATGAATACACAGAGATATTAGATACCCCTATTACTATCGAGGAGCTCATGGAGGCCATCAAATCAACTCCCAGCGGCAAAAGCCCAGGGCCAGACGGCTTTACCATCGCCTACTATAAAAAATGACAGTCAATAACAGGCCCACACCTTTTCCATATGCTAAATGACTTGGCCACGGGTACCAAATTACCACCTCAAGCACAGGAGGCACACATAACAGTTTTACATAAACCAGACAAGGAACCCGAACAATGTTCGGGATATAGACCAATCTCCCTCCTGTGGAATGTAGATTCCAAACTGTTCACTAAGATATTAAGTAGACACCTAGGATCTGTTTTACCGGATCTTATACATGGAGAGCAAACAGGCTTTGTCCCAGGCAGTGAAGCCAGGGATAACACCACGAAGGTCATCGACCTAATACTCTACGCCACTACCCACAATATCCCTTCCTTTGTATTGTCCACAGATGCTGAAAAGGCATTCAACAGGGTGAACTGGTCCTTTATGAAGAGTGTCCTGTCACATGTAGGATTAGGAAAGACCATGTTAAACTGGATAGGGACCTTATACTACACACTTACCACCCGCATAAGAATCAATGGCACGCTTTCTGGATCAGTTTCCCTGTCGAATAGGACTAGACAGGGATACCCACTTTCCCCGTTATTGTTTGTCCTCACCCTAGAACTCCTGATAAATGCCATATGACAAAACAATGACATTCAAGGACTGACGATTGGCCCACATCACCATAAAGTTGCTGCATATACAGACGGGGATGGGACACTTCATCGCTGCTGCTTCCGCGCAGCCGCTTCACTGCTGACTCTGCACCACAAGACATAGCCGCGGCCGTTTGATCGCGTTATTCTTCATTGCTGACAGTTCAGCATTCTAACTTCCGCGCTGAACTGTCATCGATGAAGATGCGGCAAAGAAGAGTCCTAGACCCTATACAGACAACTTACTTTTCCTCATTACTCAACTTGTCCCCTCCCTACCTAATTTACTAGGGAAACTAAAAGAATTTGGAGAGCTTACTAATTTTAAGATTAACATGGATAAATCTCAAGCATTGAATATTACATTACCCTCTGATATGCCTGCTCAAATCCTCCTTTACCTTTAAATGGTCCCACACTTCCATAAAATACCTAGGAATCAACCTCACAGCCAATCTGAAACAGCTATATTCCAAAGGAACAAATAGAGGTAGTGCCAGCTGAAGTCATCCGGAAGGTAGACAGCATCAATCCATAGTTGGTTTGTAAAAAGTAACTTTATTAAATCAAAAAAAGAATAATAAAACCATAGAGCAGGGAGAAAGGTACAAAACAGAAACGACACAAACTTGACGCGTTTCGCACCAACTGGCGCTTCAGCTGGCACTACCTCTGTTTGTTCCTGTTGTCTGCTTGGGGTGTGAGTAGACCCCTTTTCTGTGCTACAGCACCTGGAAGCCAATCTTACTCACTCCACTGTTACTTGGGGCTTGAGCCGGTCAGAATCTGCTTGGAATTCAGCTATATTCCAAACCCTACATTACTATCCTGAACAACATCAAAATGGACATAGAAAAATGGGCAAACCAACATATCTTGTGGTTCAGACGAGTAGCGGTAACTAAAATGAACATCCTCCCTAGGCTATTATATGTGATACAGGCTCTCCCGATACAGGTACCCAAACCATTCTTTGTAGATATTAAACAAATAATTATGAAATTCATTTGGAAGTCCAAACAGCCTAGACTGGGCTATCAATATTTAATCTGTACTAAGGAACAGGGGGCCTCGATCTCCCAGATGTGGAATTGTTTTATCGATCCACACTGCTTGCAAGGGTGGTAGAGTGGTCCATATCGGCACACAAGTTATGGGTCTGCAAGTACCTATTCCCATTGCTGCCTGGGTCTCCAAAACACAAATGGTGGTCAGAGATAGGAGATATTACACACCCCACTGTGCTGGGCACAATGATAAATTGGATATCTGCATGCACTAAATTCGACCTATTGAATCACTCATCACCGCTTCTATCCTTACTAGCAAATGAAGACTTCCGCCCTGGCAATGTAACTGCGGCATTTCACAACGTATTCCCAACTTGGTTTCCCTATCCTAGATTTGAACACTTCCTCTACGAAGGCAAACTCAAACCACTTATGGAAACAACTAATTCTCTCTCCACAACAGGTGCTGATCAATTCCTGTATGGCCAGGTGAAGCACTATATTGACACCATATCAAACGTACATACCCCCACACCGGCCTTAACACAATTTGAAGCCCTATTTCTGCAGAAGGAACCGCCTCAAAAACTAATCTCAACTATGCATAACCTACTCATCACTGCCACATTCCCCCAAAAACCACATTTTATACTGGGAAACGGATTGTGGGATCACTTTCTCCCAAGAACAATTGTCTAAACAGGCACTCCTCACTGCCAAATGTTCAGTATCCACTAGGATACAAGAGAATGCATATAAGATACCCCAGTGACCACAGACAAATGTTGGAGGTGTAATGCGCACAGTTATTACTTAAACATGTAGTGTATGTGCCCCCTTATACATATTTGACAGCAATTGCAGACATTATTAAAGAGATAGCAATCAACACACTTCCTTTCGACCCGTTGACCTTTCTACTTGACCACAACACATATTTGATCACCAAGTACAAAAGGTCCTTAACGGTACACCTACTAAATGCTCCCAAACTATTGATCCCTAGGCTGTTGAAACAGCCCTGTCCACTTACCTTGATAGAGTGGATGTCAACAGTGGAGGAGATCCGGTCTGCAGAAGATCTTCTACTAACTTCTCAGGATAGATGTGAACAAAATTTAAAACAATGGTTTTATTTGTCAGACTTCGTAAGTGGTTCCAAATGTATAGAGGCTCTGCAAAAATATGATATTTATCTTGAGATACCTCTGGTCAGAAACTCGAAATAACATAATGACTTACCTGTATACAATTTTCATGTGATTGACAATCACATATGGTGTGAACAACTGTATCCCGCCCCTCACTTTATACGTATCTCCCCACATCTTTCCTACTGCTACCCCCGGCTATCACAGGAGCAGACACTAAGCAGGACAGCTAGCCGTAACTGCAGGTACAATAAATGGTCATACATCACGGATCCCCCCTACATACCACTAGGAAACATAGAAACATAGAATGTGTCGGCAGATAAGAACCATTCGGTCCATCTAGTCTGCCCAATGTTCTAAATACTTTTATTAGTCCCCAGTTCCCTATCTTATAGCTAGGATAGCCTTGTGCCTGTCCCCCGCATGCTTAAAATTAAGATCTGACCACCAGACAACTGGAAACTATTTCACCTACTCACAACATGACGCCTCACAGACCTCCAGATAATGAATCCAATCTG
This sequence comes from Pelodytes ibericus, assembly GCA_036172795.1. NCBI lineage: Eukaryota > Metazoa > Chordata > Amphibia > Anura > Pelodytidae > Pelodytes > Pelodytes ibericus. The sequence goes on from CM069862.1 coordinate 184,520,394, forward strand.
ATGATGTGATTTTCTACTTGTAATGTCTATATTTTTAGTGCTTATCCCCGGTTTGTACACTTTTTCTTTTGACAAAATGATTAAAAAAAGATATTGCGAAAAGAGGAAGCTAAATGTATTTTGTTTAAAAACAGAAAACTTTAGCAAGTTCATTATTTAAAAAAAAATCTAAATTTAACTGGTAAAACCCAGAAATGACACAAGTACAGTAACAGTCTCACACGATTTACACAAAATTATGACAAAATTAACTCTTCTATCACTAGTAGAGTTGAGTGGACACCTGGATGTTCGGGTTTGGCGGGTTCGGCCGAACTTCGGAAAAAAGTCCGGGTACGGGCTCGAACTTGACCCCGAATTTCTTATGAATAGGGACTCTATTTCGGTTTATAGAATAGCCTATAGCATTACATGTATTCCATAAACCGAAAGTCTATAAACCGAATGTCTTTTGGTTTATAGACTTTCGGTTTATGGAATACATGTAATGCTATTGGCTTTCTATAAACCGAAATAGAGTCCCCATTCATAAGAAATTCTTATGAATGGGGACTCTATTTCGGTTTATAGAAAACCAATAGAATTACATACAATGTAATCGCTGAACCCCGAACTCCAACACGAACATACAGTGGAATGTCCGTGTTCGGGTCCGGGTTCCAAAAACCGTAATGTTCGGTACGAACCCGAACAGTGCGGTTCGGGTTCTCTCAACACTAATCACTAGTAAATTAGTTATGATGATCAGCATTAAAAGACCACGATAGTGATTTAAACATATAATGTCTCAACCACTGCACATGGTAATTGCTTCTATTGATAAGTACTCATTTGTTTTATGACTTGGAATCAGATATGCTATTCTCTTGTACAAAGGGGCCCAATGTGCCAACAACTTATTGCAGAGTATTGTAAAGGATTAGCCATATTTTACGTTTATAGATGAGAAATAAAATGTAATCAACTCAGTTAGATGAACCCCATTAAACCTGTCATAAGTCTGAAAAAAAAAAGATTGTGCATCAAATTACCATAAAGAAAGCTGAGCCATTATACTCAACTAGCGTTGAGCCAAAATTGGAATCGGAAGGCCTAACAGGCCTGTTTGGCCATTCATTGGTTAAATTTAACAGGTGCGGTAATATACCTCACATCTTAAAAGGAGTCGGACAATTAATGCAAAACCTCTGTCAGAAAAACCCAAGCCTTTAAAGTGTCCCACTTGGTGTTCCCATGGCAAATGCAGGTCTGAATCAATGATTAAACATCAAAATGCCCACAACACACATCAAAAATGCACTATAAATTGCATGAGGAACCTCTACACCATGTCTGTGATTGGAAGTTCAGTGGAGGAACATGGCAGCAGAGACACTGTGGGTTGTTGCTTGGGAGGGTAAGTGTCACTGTGACAGCACTATTCGGCATAAGCAAACCGCTGTACACAATATTTACTCTCCAGGGTCCTGAACATGTTGAGGATCACACCACCTTCCCTGCTACCACTGAATTCTACTTATCACATACATACCAATGTGGACAATACAGAAAGGGTTGCTGTGGACAGCTAGTTAAAATTCAGATAGGTCTAGGACACTATGCACAGGCCTTACTGACTCTCTAGACCAGGGGTAGGCAAACTGCTGCTCTCCAAATGCTCATTGTTTTTTTTTTTTTTTTTGACACTCAGCTTATAATTGTTGAACAATTTTATTTCATTGTGTTATATATATTCACATCATCGTGTCCTTATCGTCCTCCTCCCTACTCTCTACTCTCTATTGTTGTGTTTGAATTTTTCTTTTTTCTTCCCTTTCTTTTTTTTCCTTCCTTTTTTTTTTTTTTTTTTTTTCCCTTCCCTCTTTTCTCCTCTGTTTTTATTTTTTATTTTTTATTATTTATAGGAGGGACGACGGAAGGGCAACGAAAAGGGATAGCGAAAGGGTATCGATAGGGCATCTCTTGAACTTGTTAAGAGCATCTGAGATGAGAACTGAGCTTAGACTTACGAGACTAACGGGACTTACAAACATATAAGACTTACACAAAGATGATTCTGTTCTGGCTTCGTCTACCTGTGTTCTATACTCCTGAGTTGGATCTTAATCCTCATTTTAATTTTCTTTTCTTTTTCCTTCCCTTTCTCCTTCCTCCTATATTTTCTTTTATTTTAATTTTTAATTTTGGTATTGCCTCGGGTATACGCGTAGGTACTCTCATCTTATTTGGGTCTCTCCTACTAGGGAGATCTGTGGATTAAATATTTTCTTTCAAGTCGAGAATCTGAAGCCATTTGTTCCACATTTGGTAGTTTGAATTGTTAAAGTAATGCAAATGCTCTTTCAGCTAAGAGGCTGGCAGATGAGTATGGGAGATGTAGTCTTGGAACAGCTGGAGAGCTGCAGTTCGCCTACCCCTCCCTGCTCTAGACTAATTCTCTCTGTCACATTCCAGTGACACCTGATATTACAGAACAAATCACACATTTATGATAAGACATATAAATAAGACATAAAATGCATGGAAGGAGCCTGCATGGAAGTCCCTCTACACCACTGATGGCCAGGAGGGTGCCCCCACAGGACCCCAGGGACCAGATGAGCCTCCCGAGACAAGGAAGATAAGATCCTGGGAGTGAGGCTAATATTAGTGGGGGTTTTTTTTTTAATTAACAAAAAAGTCTCTGCGGTGGACTACTCTTCAAATGATGCTTATCCAGCCTCATTGAAATAGTATGTCTGGCTGAACTTGATGGGAAGTTTAGTTAACAGCAGATGGTGTGACAGGTGTTAATTATGGACTACAACGCCCATGATGCCTAGGCCTGGGGGACACCTGGTTGGCAAAGAATCATGGGAATTATAGTTCACAGCTAACATCTGCAGCTTTAGTAACTTTTGATTGCACTTTCCCTGATGCACAGCCAGCATCACTAAAATAGTGTCTGTCTGAGCCTCATGGGAGCTGTAGTTAATCGCAGATATAAGCTAAAACTTATAATAAACATGTTTGCCACATATGTTGTGACAAATGTTTTTATGCTCCCATCCAGAGTAGGAGTAGAAGAACAAAAACTTAAAGAAAAAATATGTATTAAAAAAAACAACAACAAACACTGCTGGCTTGTGTGTTTCTGTATGTGTGTTACTGACTGTATGTGTGTTTTTGTGTGTGACTGTATATGTGTATGTGTGTGACTCTGTATACATGTGTTTATGTCATTGTGTATACATGTATGTGACTGATTATGTATCTGGGTGCATGTATTATATGTATGAGATTGCGTGTATGTGTGATTGTGTGTGACTGTGATCTGGGAGGGAGGAGAAGGGGACAGCATTTAAATTCTGCACCTAGGCAGCACAATGTCTTGAGATGGCCCTGTGGGCCATGGACGAGCGTGAGCTCTTGAACTAAATAATTTTATTATTACATACATAATAAGGGACTTATCAGGTCAGGTTTTTTTTTGGGGGGGGGGGGGGAAGCCTTTCATCCTAGGCAGCGCAGAGTCTTGGGCCGGCCTGACTGGCACTGGGCTGCCCAGGAAGAAATAAATCACTGTGCAAACGAGAGGCAGCAGGAGATGAGGCGAGTTGAACATTTCATCTCACCAATTTAACTATACATTGTGCAGGGACAAACATGGTGAGATTCCCCCGCTAAGCAAACTCACCTAGTTTGTCCCAATAAAATGTGTAGCTGAATTGGTGAGATGAGATGTTAATGTCACCTCAACTCACCTGCAAAGCAATATCAGGAAGTATTACTTTACTGAGAGGGTAGTGGATGTATGGAATAGCCTTCCAGCAGAAGTGGTAGAGGTAAACACAGTCAAGGAGTTTAAGCATGTGTGGGATAGGCACAAGGCTATCCTAGATATAAGATAGGTAACTGGGGACTAATAACAGTATTTAGATAATTGGGCAGACTAGATGGACCGAATGGTTCTCATCTGGTGACACATTCTCTGTAAATCACATTTTAGTGAATATCCCCAATAGTCTTAAATTAGAAGTTTAAAAGTAATATCAGGAAGTATTACTTTACTGAGAGGGTAGCGGATGCATGGAATAGCCTTCCAGGGGAAGTGGTAGAGGTAAACACAGTGAAGGAGTTTAAGCATGCGTGGGATAGGCACAAGGCTATCCTAGATATAAGATAGGGAACTGGGGACTAATAACAGTATTTAGATAATTGGCCAGACTAGATGGGCCGAATGGTTCTTATCAGCCCCCACATTCTATGTAAATCAAATTTTAGTGAATATCCCCAATAGTCTTAAATTAGAGGTTTAAAAGATACATCAGGAAGTATTACTTTACTGAGAGGGTAGCGGATTGCATGGATTGCAGGTTTTTTTTACATTTTAAAGTTTGTGAGGGGTGTGCCAAATACAGGATCCACTCCGGGTACCAAATACTATAGGTATGCCCTTACATTATGTTAGCAGACTTGTGTGCAAATGCATGAAATAGCAGCAAACTATGTTTTAAATCAGGCTCAGTCCTGATGAGATATCAAAAGTGATAAAGCTGTCTGGAGAGTCCTCCTCCTGAATGTGTGTAGGTGACACTGTATGGAGACAGACAAGAAATGATTATCTGTACACATGACAGTGTAATACTGTTGTAACATTTGTCGTTGTCAAGCTGGGTGGTGGGCAATTTTCCCAGATCGTTCTACTGATGCTGTTTTTAAATATGGCTCACACGAGGGGATTCATTCATTAGTATATGATTTAGAAACATAGTGACATTTTTCCAACTCATCTATTAAAGCCTGGGAGTTTCATAGAGCTGTCAGTTCACTTTAGCTCCTTCTAGATCTATTAGTCTGTTTCATCTTAGTAACTGTCATTCACTATCAGTCTGGAGAGACGTTTAAAACTGTGTCTATTGTTGTTCACCTGTCGCTTCACTGACTTTCTGTCCCCCTTGTTGACACCTTGGTGTCCACAGCGGTCAGCAATGTCAGAAATGGGTGAAGGAGTAGTGCTCACCACCTGTGAGTATGGGTGTTGGATTCCTGGACATCTAATTCCTTTAAGGCTGTGGGTGAGATACTTTATTTTATTATCTCCTGCTATCCCTCGTAGATGATGTGGAGAGGTGGGCATCAATATTTTCTTGCTTTTTTGCAAGACTCCTCCATTAGCATATCGGACTAATCCCACCCATAAGAGCAGTCTAGACCCAGCATGGCAAGTTTCCTTTGCATGAGGAATACAGCCAACTAGAGACATACGTTTCGGCCTACATTGATCTTGTTAGAGTTGTATAGCTGATGTAACTCTAGGTGCAGTGAGCCAGGGACCCATGTATGTTTGGGCATAAACTGATAATTCCCAAAGCTACATCCTGCCGAGAACTGACAGAACTGAAATAGTCTGTCCTATAGGATGGTACCTACTCAGGGGGCGTCACCATTTATTTGCTCACTTGCACTATTACAAAGGAGAGCTCTCCATTAGTATAGCAGTATAATCAGGCAAAACGTTTTTTTGCAATTGTCGGCTTTTCAGAACTCGGGAATTCCAAGGACGCAATGTCCATCCGACCAGGGCTTCTTTATGACATTTCTTATTTTAAATGAATGTACGTGGTATTGGGAAAGAAAGGCGAAATTCAAATCCATACAATCGGTATTATTAGCTTTCCTTTTATCTTGCAGCTATAGTCCCCACGGGTTAGTTTCTACTTTGTTTAATATTTGATCTGATTTAATAGAGGAATACTGTTTTTCAATAAATTTCCCCTTTAGAACCTTGGCTTGTTCCCTATATATCTCTGTGAAGCTGTGATTGTGAATTGGCCTTTTGAGATTCTCAGAAGTCATTGAGGGTGGCGTTTTTTGTTGATATAGCCATTGAAATCAAATGTTTAAAGCATGTGCGTGTCTGTCATGACATTCTGTTCTTATGTGAATTTTAAATTATTATTAAGTATTGCTATTTATTTACGCAGGAAATTGAATTAATGATTCTTAAGAATCAACCCAAAATACCTGGATGTGGTCTACAAAATGCCGCCAGAAAGCCAGGTTCTCCTTCCAGTCATGTTTTTCCCAGAGATACTGGGATTCCCAGTCTTGCATGTGTATACCGTATTATCTTGAATATAAGATGGCCCTGATTATAAGGCGACCCCCTAACTTACTAGTAAAGTGTTTTTACTAGTAAATAAAATATTAATTGACAAGTAATTCAATTTCCTTTTATTTTCCAGTGCATCCCCAGACTTGCCAATCTCCCCCCCCCCCAGACTTACCATAATCCCCTCAGACTTGCCTCTGCCACCCCAGACTTGCCTTTACATCCCCAGTCTTGCCAATGCATTCCCAGACTTTTGGATCTGCCCTCCCCGCCACCAGACTTGCCAATGCCTCCTAAAACTTTACAATCTTCCCCCCAGGTTTGACCTTACCAATGCACCTCCCAAGACTACCAAGGCACCCACAGACTTCTCTGTTGTCTAGTGAGGGCAGCCTGAGGATGCCTGTGCACTGCTCCGTGCGCACAGACATCCTCCATTGCTGCGATACATTTTCGCTGGGATTTCTGAGACAGAGTGCCTGGAGCTCATGTGACCCCAGTGCTCCATCATAGAAGCCCGGTGGAAGTGTTGGGCAGCAACAGAGGACGTCTGTGCACATCGCACAGACATCCTCCGGCTGCCTCCGTGAAGGATCTAGGTCCCTTGCTGCTCTGCGGGTGACCTGGCTTTTAGTCTTATAATCAGACCTCTATTTTAGGTTTGAGTGTAAGATAACTGAATATAAATTGAGGGAACTTTTTCAGAGCATTTGGCCTGAAGAAAACTCATCTTATTTTTCAACAAATAAGGTACTGGAATAACTGGGGGCAAAGTAGCTACCCATGGTGGTCCCCACGAGCTATAAATAAAACTGTTTCTCAAAAAGAAACAGAATCATCCTTTTAACAGAACTTTCTTAACAGCAGCTGGACCCAAATCATGCCTTATGGCTGTATTGCGAGATAAATCATCAAATGTATAAGTACCTGTCCCTTTTATGCCACTTAAAATCTGTAAAATGTGTTGTATATTTTATGTAACAGTTTGCTATTTCTGAAGGTAATGATCTATGAACTAGACATTTTGACAGTGACAGAATTAATGCCTCTTATGATCGGTCTCCTAAGGGTTTTGTGTTTGTAAACTTTTGGTAGAAAGTTAAAAAAAATACAGATTATATATCTTTGTTGGGTTAATTACTAATCAAATGACTATATGTTACATACGTCGCAATCACAACAGTCATTTGTCCATCACATGGCTGGCATTGACCATTCACCAAAAAAAAGAAAACGCTTTTATTAAGTAATCTTATGTTTATTAACATAATTTTCATTGTGGAAGTATTTCAAATAAAGTAGTTAAACAATAAATTCAAATGTTGTTTAATTATGTATTATCACTAGTTAAATTAATGTATTAGAATACCAGCAATACTGAATTATTGTTACGATACTTAAAAAAAAAAAAAAACAGAAGAAACAACTGGATTTATAATAAAGAACAGTGTTATTGCGCTAATGCTAAATGTACTGTCAATCTATTTGGCTCTGTTATCATTTACTAAACAGTGTGCTCTGTGTTTTCCTACAGGAATTAAGATTATCAGCCGTGTGTTTCAAGGAAACTGGTTTTCCTTCCTGTTGGTTGTTTTCCTTTAGAGGAGATGAGATGTGGTATTTTACCAATTCCCATGCATATCATTGCTGTTGAGTATAGCTTTTGACAAAAGCCAGTCCCTTTTGCTATCAATCTTGATACATTTAAGTGAAGACTGATAGATATGAAAAGTCAGTATGTTCTCTTCTTACTGTATCTACAAACCTTAACCTCATTGCTGTCATGGAAAAAAAACAAGTTTCAAACATCTCTATACTCATGGAAGACTTTAACAAGGCTACTGACAACCCCAAATAGGCGTACTACTTGTCCCATGACATTATCTCAATAAAATCATTCTCTCTTTTTTCATTGCTTAGTTTTTACATTCCCTTCCTTAAGTTTGTAGAACTGTCTATTTGTTCCCGAATTAAGGGATATTGAGCAGCCTCCTTTCGGAGATTTCTGAAATCTGGCTAACTTGCCTGATCCAAAGCCATTTCAGCCATATTGGCCTATCTTAAATAGACCCTCTAGTCTTATAAGAACTTGATGTTGGAGTCTCTCTAAGTTTCAATATCGAAATCTCTGTTTCTTTCTTGCATACTCTCTTTGGAAGATAGAGACATAATTGGTGTGTGTTCCGAATTTTGGTAACTCAAACAACATTTATGGGTCAAACAATTGGTCAAATACAATCTAATGCAATTATTGTTTTAATTCCCTATTTTCTTATAAACATATCCACCATTGTATTTGAATAAAACCCTAATGGTGATTACCATATGCAATGTAATAGAAAATATGCAGTTAAACCAGTATCAGGGTTAATTAACAGACATCAAGGTTAATGCAATTGAGCCTACAAATAGATCCGAGTTTGTTTGCTTGTTCTCCTATTTTTGGATAACAGGGAGGTAGACCTTCTCTGTATGTGAATAACATAAATAAATAATGAATTCAGCAGCGATTTGCATTTTTCACTACATTTAGCTCCATTCTCACTTTTTAAAATCAGTCCCATTGTGTTTGTCGTCATCAATGCATGTAAATGTGTTTTTTTCTTTTACACAAATAAAGTAAATGCCAATGTTTGTTTTTTTATTATGCATATGAGATATATTATATGTATTTATATTAATTACAAATCTTACACAGCATACAAAACATGAACAAACATATATAATTGACAAAACATAACAACTACAATGCCCTTGTTTATATCAAATATAAAGTGCCCAGTGGATTCTGAGAGTGAGAGAAGAAGACTTCAACACCCTTCATTTTATACTCTCCATCTCATCTAAAGTCTAATTGTATCGAAGGATGTCTCCTTCTCACCCCCTATGGACATATAGTCATATTGATCTTTCCTTATTCCCTTATATACCTATCCCATTCCTCCCAGCTCTGTTGTTTAATTTCTTCTTTCCCCTTGTCCATTTCAAATTGGTACGTCGTTTGTCTTTTTAGTTTAATCATCTATAGTGACAGTAGAGGAGGAGAGTACATTTTAAAAAAGCAAAATTACCACAACTAGAGGACATAGTCTAAAATTAGAGGGGCAACGATTTAAAAGTAATATCAGGAAGTATAACTTTACTGAGAGGGTAGTGGATGCATGGAATAGCCTTCCAGCAGAAGTGGTAGAGGTAAACACAGTCTTGGATTTTAAGCATGCGTGAGATAGACACAAGGCTATCCTAGCTATAAGACTGGGAACGGGGGACTAATAAAAGTATTTAGATAATTGGGCAGACTAGATGGACCGAATGGTTCTTATCTGCCGACACATTCTATGTTTCTATGTTAATGTGTATTCTTGTAGATGACCAATAGGCCTCTTTTAGTGCCAGTTTAACGAGTTTGTAAATGGATTCCCTATTTACTTTGATCATCAGAATCTGTTACATGCAATCATCTATCTTTATTTTTCTTTTTTCCATGTATCTGAAAAGTTATATTTGAGAAAATGTAATGGTCCAGCACAATCTAAACACCTTTGTGTTTTCCTTACATGCAAACCTGAACCACAATGGGAACGCAATAACTATTCTCATCTCCTTATGGGAGAGTTCATTCAAAGCACTTTCTATAACTGTGTCTGTAAAATAGCACGTGCATCTTCAATCACATTGTCACTTTAAGTCACTGGGGGTAAGCTGTGCTCGGAACTTTATGGATCAACTTTATTATAGTGAAATAAAGGAAACGATATTAAAATGAGGGGTCAGACTTTCACATTGCATTGATATGGGCTATTGTGTACTAACCCTAAACCTCTAAATTAAATGCTATATATCATTAAAAAAAAAAAAAAATAATAATGATATCTATATATATATATTTTTTTTTTTATGGTCTTATTATGGTTATATATATATATATATATATATATATATATATATATATATCTGTCCAAAAAATGAAAGCACTCACGGGTCTTGCAGCATGAAAAGTCCAATTTAATCTGTTAGCAACGTTTCGGGCAGATCAATTGCCCTTTGTCCAGCACAAGTGAGTTGCTTTCATTTTTTGGACAGATATAGATGTTTTTTTTGTTTCTTCGAATGAGTGGAGTGCTTATGCATATTGGATATATATATATATATATATATATATATATATATATATATATATATATATATATATATATATATATATATGACCATAATATGTCTCTAATAGTTAAGTGGTCAAGGAAGGTTGAAAATCCCAAAAGAAACCTGTTATTTGATTTAGTTGTTAATGTTTTACACAAAATGACTTAATGTGCATTAAAAATTAAATATCAGAGACCTACTTGCATTAAATATTTAGTCATGCATCTTCACTAATTGATCTAGGTTATTTTGGCTCTGGTTGGTAGGCTGACTAAGCCAAATGGATAGTAATGAGTATTTGGTTTCAGTGTCAGCAGACCAGTTACGTACTTGGTTCTGTGTGCGTGTTCTTCTTTGTCACTGTTGCTAGTTAAGTAGAGCTGGAAATTATATTTTTAATATAGCTGATTGCGATTGTATGTACACTGCCAACAGTGGATGCAATTTTTCAATTTAACATAAACCCTGATAGAGCAGTAGAAGGATTAATACGATTATAATATTTTCTATTTGAAATGCTAAATGATCCAATTTTTCAATTAAGCGTAGCATCATGTTTGCCTGACAGTTGTCACTTGAACTGATAAAGGGGGCTTTATTCAAAGAGAAGTGGATATTACATTACATTACATTTATTTATTAAGCACCAAAAATGTACGTAGCGCTTGGTACAGAGCATAGAAGCAAAATACATACTAAGTTAGACAAACTAGAGCAGACTGGTACATGAGTTAGAGATCCTGCTTGCATGCGTACAATCTAGAGGGAGTAGGGTACATATAACACATAGGCAGTGTAGAGGTCAAAGGGAAGCTTGTGGTAGTAACAGTAATGTGGATGGTTGGCGCTAGGTGGGTTTAGCCAAAGATTTATTGTGTGTGTTCTTGCTGGATCAGTTGTAAGCTACCAAACAGTGATTAAGGACAGTGAAATCTAGGTGGGATTAGTTAGAGGTAAATTAACCGGTATTCTAGTGGGTGGGTAGTAAGTTTCTTTACAGATATGAATTTTGAGGGACTTTTTGAAGGAGGGAGAGAGCTGGATGCTCTGCGGAAGGGACTTCCATAGACAGGAGGCAGCTCGAGCAAAATGGAGGCGCGAGTGGGAAGAGGTGATATCGGTTAACGAGGGAGGCAATGTATGGCGGGCTGAGGAGTGGAAGGCTTTGTAGGTTAAAGAACTAATTTTACATCATAAACATGCATGGGAGCATGAGAGACAGCATGGTAGGATACATGTGTGCCTGGGTAGCACACATACACCATGCTGCCTGCTCACAGGCAGAGGCTGGTGGGGGGAGATCTTAAAATCCCCTAAATCCAGGGTTGGTGGTGTGGGACGATATGGTGTAGAAATATTGTAGGTATGATCTGCTGCCATGCAAATTCATGTGGGAGAAATTTGATGCTGGAGAAATGGATGTGGGAAAAAGTAGGATGAAATAGACAATGTGGAATAAAAAGTGGGGGATGTATGGCACTGGTGGTATTATGTGGTGATATTATAAATGGTGGGATAGGGATGTCCTAGGGCAATTTTTGTACTACCCACTGGTTTCTAATTACATCCCTGTCTATCTTTTACTCCAACCATTGAATGTTTTAAAGGACTTTGGACTGGTGTATGAATGTAATGGCTATCAATGTAATAGCAATTGGTGCCATCAATGTAATAGCAATTTTGCTGTAAAAGACAGTATCTGCATTTTTAATTTGGCATCACAGCTAATGTAACTGAATCTTATTGGTGATGGACTGGGCAGACTAGATGGGCCAAATGGTTCTTATCTTCCGACACATTATACGTTTCTATGTTTACAGAGCATTTCAGAAAACAGAGGATCAGGAGCTCTTAATTAAATATACAACCCTTTATTTCTATGAATATCGGTGTGTGCATGTTTTATAAGATTGAATGGCTAACATTAGTGGGCCTCCGTGGTCACTCTGTGTCTGCCAGGCCTCTGTGCTCTCTCATCTCTCTACTGTATCCCTGTCTCAGTATCTACAGTTCAGTGATGTAGTGGTTTGGTGGTAAAGTCGCTTTACATATATATTTTACTTTAAAATGGTGATAGCTCCACAGCCTGCTGGCTCAAATCTTTGGTAGGACAGTTACATTTGATCCTCTTACCTACCTTTTATCAAAGCCGCAAGACCACCTGACCAAACTGAGAAACCAGCTGGCATTCAAGTCTGGAAACAGCCCTCCTTCCCTTCAGTAGGTACAGTCAGGTCACTGGTTGAAGAGGTACTTGATCTTGACCTTCTCACAGTATATGTACATGACACACCTGACAAATACCACAAACTTTGGCTACCATGGACCACCTGTTATCCCAGATGAAATGGAGCTCTATCTTTTTAACCTCCTCTCCCTCCTTCCCAAATTGTCCAACCCCTTTTCCGCACACTTTCTGGCACCTTTACAGCTGTTTTTCGACAAATTATTAGCTACACAGAGCCCTGCAAAGTGTATTTTTTCTTTACTCGCCTCTTCTTGTATTGTATTGTTGCAAGTCTTTTAATACGATCATTATGTCAGAGTGATTGTTTTCGATATCATTGTCTTAGCTCACACATCTGTGACTGATCGTGAAGAAAACGTCTGATGTTCAATGCTCATTTTCATAGGATTTGTCTTTTTTAAAAATATGCAAATAAAGAATTTGAAAAAAGAAATGATGATAGCTGGGCTTTTCTGATTGCACCATGGGCTGGACAATAGTATCCCCCCTCAGCGTCGTCGTCCCCCCCCTTCCCCCGAAAACGTTGCCAGTCCAGATATACTGGCTTTAGTAATTTTGGGAACATTGTTTCAGGTTGATGCATACTATAGTGTGCCATAGACATACCCTCTGTTTATATGTAGGTATACACCTCACTGCAGATACAATGTTTCAGTATCTAATAATTCAGAACATCCTCCATACACAAATGCCAGAGGAGCTTATTAAAATAACAGCTAATTGGATACTTATTAAATCCTGCACACTGTAATTTTATTCAGCCATTTCAAGATATCTTAACTGGCAGTATATTTGAAATACTATTTATAAAAAGTGTCTGCCTTGTAAAATGGTGCTATAATAATTCTGGGACTTTCCTATCAATATATCTCACCATCTAATGAGTCCGCTCACTTCATCACTTCACTACCATTTTTATCATTTCATAAAAGTTGAAGTCCTTATCCATTTTATGAAAAACATCAAGCCTTGGTGAAATTCATTAAATAAGCATAAAAAATTCATTAAACAAGCGAATTGCATTCAGGGATGCTTTGATTCAAATGCCCTTTAAGCAAAGTAAAAACTCTGTATTGATTTAACCTTTTGAATACCGATATTTTTGAACAGGAAGTGGATATGGATATTCATGTTTAACCCTTCCAGATCTTGTTGTGTCATTACTTTTTTTTTTTTTTTTTATGGCTGGTCAGACTTTCCAAACATTTTTGTCAACACGCACATTGGCAAATACTTTGCCATAAAGAACATATTGTAATTTCTCAGTGTTCTCAAATGTATCATTGAATGTCAAGCTGGGATGGAGTGAATGATAAATATTTAAAAAAAATAAAAAAAATAAAAAACAAAGAAAGAAAAAGACAACAAAATTCACAAGAACTTGATTGTCTTGTGTATGTTCAGAATTTTCTGAAGATGAAAATGCCTGTAGCCACCTTGCTCAAAATGAATGTTGCACCTTCCAAAAAGTGATAATAGATTTTTATTGCTAAATGGATATAACGTGATTTCACTGTAAAAACAAACAAACAAACAAACAAACAAAACAAAACTACAACTACTATTGACATTTCTGAATGGTAGAGCTGTATGATCAGTAGCCAGACGTTTTAGCCATATTGGCAATCCAGTATCAGTATCCTATGTATGTTTCTTTATCATACAAAAATGTTATCTGAAATAAATGAAACCCAGAAAACTTTACTGAATTTGTAAAATACACATTGAATTTGCAAAGCCAGAATGATCTACTCTTCAGCCTTTTCTCAGCTACTCCTATTCACCCTTTTCTCAGAAAAGTACACATATTGCCTATGATTACCCTGCCATCTACCCCTTGTGACTATTGGGTCTAAAATTCAACTTTGGAGGTCAACTTTCATTTTGAGACTAAGTCAAATTCGGTACCTGAGTTTGACTTAAAAAAAACAAAAAAAAAAAACAGGTTCCCTACTGAAAGTAATGGGAGGTGAAATGATCAAAGCTATTTTTGAGACTAAGACAAACTCCAGTGCTGAGTTTAAAACAGAAAGTCGACATCCAAAGTCAAATTTTATTGAATAGACCCATAAGTATATCAAGCTGTTAACTTAAGATCCTTGCAAAGTTGTTCCTTGGGTGTATCTGTTCCCTGCAATGACCTGGTATCTTGCTTCCAGCTCGCAGATTACCTATTCCCTTACATTCAAGATACCCTTCCAAACTAGTTTTGATTTTTAAAATTCAGGAATACCTGTATCTGTCAATTTTGTGGCATATGTATTAATAATATATTCTGTCAATTATTGATTTGATGATAAGGTTCCTTTAACGGTCACCAAAAAATAAAATATATTACTTTCCAAATTTGTTTTCCATAAATCAAGGTTTTTCACAAATACCCTTTATAGCAAGCGTAATGTAATGGAACACTTTCTACATTTCGGGAGTTACTTTTCCTGAATGTCATGGTAGTAGTTGTGTAAAATATGCCGAACTGTAGAAGTTGCTATCTCACAATAATTGATTATTAGGCAATGGCTCTTATCTCAGCATAAGTATACTTAATAATTTCTCCTGTATTTACTTGCAATAGTGCATAATAATTATCCTGATCTCACTTCACTTGCTCTCTCTTCTGCTGCCAGGCTTTATCAGTTTTTGCTCAAAGTGATGTAATCAATTAATGAGGAATTTTTAATTTTTGCAAATAAATTTTCCTCTCAGTCCCATAAACATTTGGGAATGTGACAACACACCAATCATAGAGATAGTTATCAGTGCTTTGCTGAGAATAAAAAGCAGCCCTGGAACAATTTTCATCCCAGTCCTTTATGGTATTATATGAGCAAAGTATGCATATATATGAAAAAATAAAATTTAAAAAAATTAACAGAAAATACAATACATAACCGAGGCTGAGAAATTATTTTCAACTTCAGAAAATGCACGCAAGATGCCACTTCTCCATACACCGATCCTCCTTCCCAAACTGAGTTCAAAGTTAATTTCCAGTTTGAATTTAGTTTATCTCATCAACAATATATTTAAATTCCCACCTTTTCTATGAGCAATCAATTTACCCCTCTGTTGATTGTAGCTAATGAATAATGAAATTCCTGACATTGGATCTCAAGCTCTATAGCATCATATATATCTGTAGAAAGACTCTAGAAATACATACATACCCAATACGGGAAGAAAACTGCAGAAGATTTGGAGCAGCAATTTTACATTTATTAATATATAATCAGGTTAATACGGTGAAGGAATTAAAGTATGCATGGGAGAAGCATTACACTATCCTCAACATAAGGCCAATGATCAAATATGGTCTAAGGATTTTTTTCGCAGGTAAAAGTATGAGCAGACTAGCTGTGCTAAATAGTTCTTATCTCCTTACACTTGGAGGTACGGGAGAGGCTCCCTGACACAAATCAGGCTCCCTTCAGTGTCTGATATTTTATACATCGGCAGCGTCGGCGCAATGATCATCGGCGGAGCCAGTATCTACGCATGCGGCTTATATACAAAATTTGTAGTATTCTCTACACATTGACGCTGATTGCACTGGTATTTGTGCACCATATTTATACATGCCCCCCATTATAAACAATTTAGCCCTTTCCTTTTCCAGTATCTATCTTTAAAAGCCAGGTTCTATGAGTCCATCCCAGCCGTTTATTTTTCAGATCCCAAGTTTTATGTATCCCTTCCCAGCCAACCAACTACCTTCACTCCAGTAAGTTTTACACATTCCCATGAAGCCTTGGTTCTCCCATGCCACTAGTATAAATATAGGTATCCCTTTCCAGCCTTCTATTATCATTTGTATGTGCCTTCTCTTTCACCACCCCATAGAAGGTGGTCCTGGTGGTCTAGTAGAACCACTCCGAACCTTGTAAACTCACGTTGCAGCATGACATTATATGCAGAGTCGAGTGAAGAAGATTATAGGATATGATGTCACTTCATATCCGCGCACTCTCATCACCCAACAATGCACACAGCATTGAGCTAAATAAATGTTACAGATATGTGCCTGAAAAGGCCCTATCCATTGTTCTTTCCCCAAAAAAACCAATGTCACCATTGGAAAAGTTAGTTTGAGAGTGGCCACATGGAATAGTAGCTAATGCTGGAGAGGTAGCGCCTTCAGACTAAAAACATAGCTATTGGATTGTTCTTAAAGATTGCCGCTACGACCTTCCACATACCAATCAGCCTATTGGGAAACCTCCCAGTGTCCCCGGTGGGCCAATACAGCACTGGTGTTATTAGCAGCAGCATGATATACGTGTGCTGATAACAGGATTGTCAGAAAGGAATTTATATCCCTATATATATATATATATATATATATATATATATATATATATATATTCCTTAAAAAAAAAAAAAGCACATAATCTGTTATTGTACTAAAATATATCAGGATAGTAATGTCCTATTATTTTCATTAGAGCAAAATTGACATATTTTTATTGTAGCATGAACATTTTTGGACATTGGGGATCTCTCAAGCCCCTAAAAAATACTCAATTCATTTAACATCTCCATTATTCAATTTTAGCTTAAGGTTCCCTTGGCACCAAGATCTAGAAAGATAGGCCTGAAGGATCCTTGGAGACATCTAAGTAAAGTCATCCTTTAGAGACACAACTTTAACCGAAGGCTAGAGAAAAGACTGGCTGTGTAATAATTTAAAGGGAGAAAATTTGGAGCTTTACCATGATTACTAATTTAACAGTTTGAAACTCTGCAATGTTTTATTGATAATTCTAAACATGAATTTTCCTTGAGTGCACAATAAAACACATAGTTAACCAAGAAAAGAAGTCTAAAGATGAGCTTATAATTATTACAAGCATATTAGCCAGGAACACCATAGTGGGATAAATTAAAATGTAATGCTTTGTAACACCAATAATTTTTCTGAAAATCATAGGAAAGGTACACAATGTTGAAAAGATTTTAAAACAGTTTAAAATGACAACCTATCCTTATTCACTTTAGATCTCTGTCAGTTTTAGAGGATGTTTTTTCCCTTGTCTGACACTTGCTTTAAGTCTCTGCTCTGTGAATTATAAACATTGATACAATTAAACTTCAAAATTCTTCCAAATCTTCCAGTCTAACAACATTATCCATAGTTAGTGCCTGATTTAGCTCTAAAGCAAATCAGACAATATTAACCCCACACTCCCCTATTCAGAGCAAACTCATAGAGGATGAACCAAAATTCAACCATCCCAGAAAAAAAAGCTGGCCTCAACTCACAATATTAAATTTGCGGCCCCAAGAGCAAGCACGTCCAAAGTTGTTTAGGGATACATATCCTGGGGGAAGCTGTTGAAGATTCCCACCTTTAACTTTTGCCTCTCTTTTCTTATGCTACGTTAAGTGGGGTAGTGAGGTAAAAGATTTGAGAGAAGTGTCGGTGTTTGCCTTTCTCATTCCATATTCCACGAAAAGTAGGGTGGGTAGGGGTAATTAAAATAAACTCTGTGATCATCCTCAAATGTAAACTAAATAGTTCCTGTTGGAGCAAGGTAATCTGTACCCTTTGGCTAATTTAGGAGTTACTTCACAATCAGAAACAGATTAAGGATACACTATTGTGCAGAAATTTCTTTTTTATAAAGACCGGAACTCCACCAAACACCAAATTCAGTTCACCTCTGCACTATACTTTTTTCTTTCTGTATATAATGGGACGGACACTATAAGCAGCAGGAGTGCTATAACTTTACAGCAAATAGTATTTTGTTACACTAGGGTGATCCTAAAAGACAAATTATTATGCTTGCAAACTTGCTTAAACTAATTTAGTTACCTAAAAAAAAAGTATGCAAATTTGTGCTGTCATCCACGAGACGGGTTAAATGTAAGGATGACATTTATAGAGACAATGAAATTTACTTAAACACCCTAGCAAGAGTGATTTTTATAGCTGGTGATGAATCAACCCCCCTATCCATTCCATGCTGCCTTTAAATGGATGATCAATATAATATTTTGCCATAAAATGTTAACTTTGAAATTCGATTTTAAGTGCATTCGAATTTTCGCCCTCAGAATGAGTGTGTGTCACTATAAATTGTCATCAAATATGAAAGAAATACGATGTGGAATCATAGCCATATTTATTTATAGGTCTATAAAACATACTGTGGAAGTCCTGGCACATTTTGGAACAGGGAGTTGAACTTTCAAGAAAGTTAAAAGCCTTTAAGGAGACTGCCGGGTAGATTTATAGGGTTTAACTACACACAGGTTTTAAGAGGGGCTGCCCTTAATAGCTGTGGATTATATGTTTTTTTTTTCTTCTATATTTAAAAATGATATACGGCGACTATTCAAAGAGACTCAAATGTGCAGAAATGGCAGTATGACATTCGTTCATTCAATAAACCAATTACAGCTGCACATTCAGCTAATTCTATTGAATTCTAAAAAAAAATTGTCAACAACCATTCTACCTACGAACGTATCACAACAATCTTCAATTGTCAGTTGCAAAAGCGAGCCTGCAGGTTAACACATTCACAAAATAAACTATGAAGTCCTATGGGGACTGTGTTTTTTTTTTTTTTTTTGCTGTGTGTTTTGTGGTGCACTGCATTTGATTAAGATCCAGCTGTCTTAAGTCGAAACGTCAGGTTGACCATCATATTATTTTAAGACTTTATTTGTCATTTAACTTATTTTTTTTTTTTTTCCCTCTCTTTCCTTTTTTTAAATTGTAAACATATACAAATACAAACATACAGGAGATAAACCAGTACAAGAAGTTTCATCAAATGGTGGAGAGTAAGCAAGATGTTTAGACTGGGTTATCTTAAGATTAGAGGTGACAATATTCCAAATAATACATAGATAATATACAGTGCATATACATACACAATTATGAGCGTACAAGTGGGAATGCTGTACAAAAGGTTACTGGGGACCGAAGTGGAGGGGTACATGACGAGATTTAATGATATTGAGAGGGGGAGGAGATGGGCGAGACTCAAAGTATTCAAGGGTTGAAAACCCTAGTGCGTCTATGCCCAGGGTCGAGGTCAAAGTTAGGTAGTATAGACATTTGTCCACATACCCCAAATTTCTCTATAAAAGTCACCATTGGAGTTGTTATATGTCAGGGATTTTTCCATGGAGGCTTGGTAATTTATTTGGAGTATGATGTCATTTTGAGTTGGGACCGTGGTTTTCCTCCAGTGGCGAGACATGCAAATCTTCATGGCCGTTAATATATGTCATGTATATTTGTAACTGTTTAAATGCTGAGTTCTTCTATTTTTCTTACAACGAGGTAAGCAACTATTTTTCCATTAAGAAAAATGAAGTTTAAGATAAAAATTTGGGGTTGGGGTAAAGAAAATTGTAGTCCATAGATGGCACAATAATACATTTCCAATCATGCTCAGCCATTCACTTGATTGGAAATAAATGTTAGCAGAGGTTTGGTGGCAAAATTGATTGGTACACATATAACCTTAACCAACTCCCACAAATGGACATACACCTGTGTCCGACAACAAATGATCCTTGCGGAGTAATCGCATTTATATATATACGTCCAATCTAAATGAACAGCGGGTGTGCTCACATTCACCGGCTCTGGGAAGAGGACTTTGCCTCAGAAAGAGCCCACTCACAGTTCTTCATGGGCATGTGATCGCTGTGATAACCAATCACAGCGCTCATATGCCTCACATGACAAAGCAAATTGGCTTTGTCACCAGCATGGTAAGTAGCAGTCCCAGGGTTTTAGGTAATAAGGATACAAGTTTGGAGAAGGGTTCATCCACTGCCTAGTGGGATGCAATACCACATCAGACCAACAAATACACAAGTCACATTCCTAAGAGTTGGTTCATCAATGCTCATCTGTAATGTATTTTTCGTGTGTTGTCTATGTCACATTGTATTTCCTCACCAAGTGATCTTTTAGCACCTATAAAACTGTGCCATTTTCGACTTTACGTTCTTCCTCTGGAGAAATCCACTGACATATCTGTTATGTGTGATGTCCCATCCAATGAGGCTTAAGTTACAATGTATCTTCTATGCATGAATATATAGATATATGTTTCAAATAGACTGAACATCTCTTTACAAAGATGGTGGTGAAATGACCACCAAGAAGAACTAAAAAATATAATAAATAGTATCCATGTAACTCAAATCCAATAAATAAATAAATTCTAAATAAAGTAATAAAAATGGAACATATATCTCAAAATAACCACAAACAAACCTTTATGATCTCATTATCTACATGAACTGATTAACAGGAAAAGAATGACATCAACAATTGTATTTTGACCTGCAAACACTGTAGGCATCGTATCCAAGGTCTTTCCCTTTGTGAGAGATGCAGGTTAAATACCTTGGCTCTAAAGGTGAAGCTTCATCCTGTACTCTAATGACTCTTCATCCTTAGAGCCTGGGTGCTTCAGGGTAAGGGTAATATGGGTTATATTTGAAAGTGGAAATGAATATGAGCTTTACGTTCAACCCTGATTCATGAAGTTATTCCATTGCATGTTGTATTGTATGCTTTCTTTGCGAATGCATTGATGAAGAATAAAATGTGTAGATGATGTAAAAATAAGTTATTATAAATTTTGTATGTTTTAGTCTGTAATTCTCTTTTTATACCCTGTACCAAGTGCTGCATAAGTTGTTGGTGCTAAATAAATATATGTCATGTAAAGCAATATGCAATTGATTTATGTATTGAGGTTGTATGTAATTTGGTTAGAAGGCACATATACTGGGTGACCAGAAGTCCCGGGATAGTCCTAGTTTTGGACTGCAAGATTGTCCTGTCCCGGTTTTTGCTGCCTACTGCCCAGGATATGCATTGAATCAGAAGTAGGAGGATCGGAGGTGAGCTCTATTATGGAGAATACAAAGAAAACAGGAACCATTAAGACAGTATGACTGAGAAGAATGTTTGCTTGGGAAACAACAGTGGATCTTTCTTTCTTGAAGTAGGCCTTTAAGTGTTCTATCCTATGTATTGTTTCATGTAGCAAAAAAAAAACTGCAGTCCAATGAGTAAGAGCTTCTGGGCTTGAAGTTCACTGCCTATTTGCTATGTCAAGTTACATTTGACTAACACAGACTTACTCTGTCCAGAAATGGTTTTGGGTAGTACTCACTGTATAAATGTGATCCAATTAGCTCTCCATGCTGCTGCAGGCAAAGGATATCACTTACTCGTTAATGGTGCCGAAATATTATAGAGAATAGAAGAATACCCATCACACTGGACAGATGGAAAAAGTGACCTAAGTCAGACCCCAAAGTAACCCAAGCATTTGGCTGAACGAAGACTCCTTTAACAATGGGCTGTAAAAATCCCCACAACAAACAGCAACAGTGATTACCTTAAATATCCCACTCTAAAACAGAAGAAAACACCCTCACACAGTGAGGATACCCATCCGCCAGTTTCCTCCACCACAGATCTTGGGGCGTGCCAGGACACCAGAGCAGGTGTCTTCACTGTAGACTTACTCTGTAATAGAAGTAGGAGCATATGCCTCTTTTAACCTACATTTTGCTTCTTCCCTATCTTCATCAGAGCTCCTTTGCCTTATCAGGGCTTTACCTTTTTTGTGTATTAGTTCATGTTTGGTTATTCAGTTGGATTATTTTTTAAATAAACTTTATATTTAGCTTTACCTTTGGGCTGAGAGTGGTTGAGTTACCAACTATGACAGGTACCTTAAAAATAATTATTATCTGATCACCGTTGTTGGATAATGGGGCAACCAGCAGGTGGTGGGTAGTGATAGTTACTGGAGGGGCAAGCAATATCACCAGTACGCTGCTCCATTCTCATATTCTCCAGGCTGTGAATTTGGATGGAAATAAGTTGAAATTTGGATTTGAGATCCCAGTTCCCAACTTCCTATAAGCGATGGTTATGTTTTATTAATACAACAACATTAAAATGCTACAGGGACTCTAAAACAAGTGTGAAATGCCTTGTCCCATTATCTAAATACAAACAAGGGTGAAATGCGCAATCTTACCATTAGGGTTGCCACCCAGCAAGTAGTTTACTTTTTTTAAGTCTATGGAGGCAAAAGTAAGGCTAGTATTTTTTTGTGGAACAGGTCGCAACCCTACTTACCACCAGGGCCGCCATCAGGGGGTGACGGGCGATACACCCATCACGGGCCCAGTGGGGCATCTGAGCAGGGCACACTAATTCCTGGGGGGCACATGGCAGCTGCCCCGTGGGCCCCCGCCAGGCTGGTTCTTTAATGGACCAGCTGCCCCAATCGGCACTTTGCTGCTAACTGCAGCTTTCGTTTTCTTTCTGTAGCTTGATAGAAAGAGGTCTCAGCCAATCAGGAGTGTGTGTGAGTGAGTGTGTGTATGTTAGAGTGAGTGTGTGTGTATGTTAGTGTGAGTGAGTGACTGTGTGTATGTCAGTGTGAGTGAGTGTGTGTATGTCAGTGTGAGTGAGTGTGTATGTCAGTGAGAGTGTGTGTGTATGTCAGTGTGAGTGAGTGTGTGTATGACAGTGTGAGTGTGTATATGTCAGTGTCAGTGAGAGTGTGTGTATGTCATTGAGAGTGTGTGTATGTCAGTGTGAGTGAGTGTGTATGTCAGTGAGAGTGTGTGTGTATGTCAGTGTAAGTGAGTGTGTGTATGACAGTGTGAGTGTGTGTATGTCAGTGTCAGTGAGAGTGTGTGTATGTCATTGAGAGTGTGTGTATGTCAGTGTGAGTGAGTGAGTGAGTGTGTGTATTTCAGTGTGAGTGAGTGTGTATGTCAGTGAGAGTTGGTATATGTCAGTGAGAGTGTGTGTGTGACAGTGTGAGTGAGTGTGTGTATGTCAGATTGAGTGTGTGTATGTCAGTGAGAGTGTGTGTATGTCAATGAGAGTGTGTGTGTATGTCAGTGTGAGTGAGTGTGTGTGAGTCAGTGTGAGTGAGTGTGTGTGTATGTCAGTGTGAGTGAGTGTGTGTGTATGTCATTGAGAGTGTGTGTATGTCAGTGTCAGTGAGTGAGTGTGTGTATGTCAGTATGAGTGAGTGTGTATGTCAGTGAGAGTTTGTAAATGTCAGTGAGAGTGTGTGTGTGTGTCAGTGTGAGTGAGTGTGTGTATGACAGTGTGAGTGAGTGCAGGGGCGTACCTAGAGCATTTGGCACCCAGGGCGGACCCTGAGTGTGGCACTCCCCTAACCCCCCCCATAATAAAAATGTAAGAAAACACCCACAATTTTTTCCAATGTTTGAAAATTGTACAATTATAGATACCAGGAATAGTGTGCCATTCAGAGCCCAGTAATATTGTGCCAGTCAGATACCAGTAATATTGTGCCACTCAGAGCCCAGTAATATTGTGCCACTCAGAGCCCAGTAATAGTGTGCCAGTCAGAACCCAGTAATATTATGCCAGAGCCCAGTAATATTATGCCAGTCAGTGCCCAGCAATAGTGTGCCAGTCAGTGCCCAGTAATATTGTGCCAGTCAGTGCCCAGTAATATTGTGCCAGTCAGAGCCCAGTAATATAGTGCCAGTCAGTGCCCAGTAATATAGTGCCAGTCACAGCCCAGTAATATTGTGCCAGTCAGTGCCCAGTAATAGTGGGCCAGTCTGAGCCCAGTAATATTGTGCCAGTCTGTGCCCAGTAATAGTGTGCCTGTCAGTGCCCAGTAATAATGTGCCAGTCAGTGCCCAGTAATATAGTGCCAGCCAGAGCCCAGTAATATAGTGCCAGCCAGATGCCTGTAATATAGTGCCAGTCAGATACCCAGTAATATAGTGCCAGTCACAGTCCAGTAATATTATGCCAGTCACAGTCCAGTAATATTAAGCCAGTCAGAGCCCAGGAATATTGTGCTCGTTTAAACCCACCCTCCTCCCCCCCTTCCCCATCACTTACCGAAGCAGGTCTGTCTGTGGACCCCGATGCCTCCTCCGTGCAGTCTTCTCTTCCCTCCTGCACGGAGGAGGGAAACACAGTCGCCGGATGTGACGTATCCGGTCGCTGTGATTTTTTTTTTTTTTAACCGGCGGTTTTTTTTAACCCGCCCCCCCCTTAGTACGCCACTGAGTGAGTGAGTGTGTGTATGTCAGTGTGAGTGAGAGTGTGTGTATGTCAGAGTGAGTGTGTGTATGTCAGTGAGAGTGTGTGTATGTCAGTGAGAGTGTGTGTGTGTATGTCAGTGTGAGTGAGTGTGTGTGTGTCAGTGTGAGTGTGTGTGTATGTCAGTGAGAGTGTGTGTGTCAGTGTGAGTGAGTGTGTATGTCAGTGAGAGTGTGTGTGTATGTCAGTGAGAGTGTGTGTGTATGTCAGTGTGAGTGAGTGTGTGTCTCAGTGTGAGTGAGTGTGTGTATGACAGTGTTAGTGAGTGTGTGTATGTCAGTGTGAGTGAGAGTGTGTGTATGTTAGAGTGAGTGTGTGTATGTCAGTGAGAGTGTGTGTGTATGTCAGTGTGAGTGAGTGTGTGTGTGTCAGTGTGAGTGAGTGTGTGTGTATGTCAGTGTGAGTGAATGAGTGTATGTATGCCAGTGAGAGTGTGTGTGCATGTGTCAGTGTGAGTGAGTGTGTATGTCAGTGAGAGTGTGTGTGTATGTCAGTGAGAGTGTGTGTGTATGTCAGTGTGAGTGAGTGTGTGTGTCAGTGTGATTGAGTGTGTGTATGACAGTGTTAGTGAGTGTGTGTATGTCAGTGTGAGTGAGAGTGTGTGTATGTCATTGAGAGTGTGTGTGTATGTCAGTGTGAGTGAGTGTGTGTGTGTATGTCAGTGTGAGTGAGTGTGTATGTCAGTGTGAGTGAGTGTGTGTGTCAGTGTGAGTGAGTGTGTGTATGACAGTGTTAGTGAGTGTGTGTATGTCAGTGTGAGTGAGAGTGTGTGTATGACAGTGTTAGTGAGTGTGTGTATGTCAGTGTGAGTGAGAGTGTGTGTATGTTAGAGTGAGTGTGTGTATGTCAGTGAGAGTGTGTGTGTATGTCAGTGTGAGTGAGTGTGTGTGTGTCAGTGTGAGTGAGTGTGTGTGTATGTCAGTGTGAGTGAATGAGTGTATGTATGCCAGTGAGAGTGTGTGTGCGTGTGTCAGTGTGAGTGAGTGTGTATGTCAGTGAGAGTGTGTGTGTATGTCAGTGAGAGTGTGTGTGTATGTCAGTGTGAGTGAGTGTGTGTGTCAGTGTGAGTGAGTGTGTGTATGACAGTGTTAGTGAGTGTGTGTATGTCAGTGTGAGTGAGAGTGTGTGTATGTCATTGAGAGTGTGTGTGTATGTCAGTGTGAGTGAGTGTGTGTGTGTGTATGTCAGTGTGAGTGAGTGTGTATGTCAGTGAGAGTGTGTGTATGTCAGTGTGAGTTAGAGTGTGTGTATGTCATTGAGAGATTGTGTGTATGTCAGTGTGAGTGTGTGTGTATGTCAGTGTGAGTGAGTGTGTGTATGTCAGTGTGAGTGAGTGTGTATGTCAGTGAGAGTGTGTATATGTCAGTGTCAGTGAGTGTGTGTATGTCAGTGTGAGTGAGTGTGTGTATGTCAGTGAGAGTGTGTGTATGTCAGTGGGAGTGAGAGTGTGTGTATGTCAGTGACAGTGTGTGTGTATGTCAGTGTGAGTGAGTGAGTGTGTGTGTGTGTGTATGTCAGTGTGAGTGTGTGTATGTCAGTGTGAGTGAGTGAGTGAGTGAGTGTGTGTATGTCAGTGTGAGTGAGTGTGTGTCAGTGAGAGTGTGTATATGTCAGTGAGAATGTGTATATGTCTCTGTGTGTGAGAGTCAGTTTGTGACACTGCCTATATCTGTCTAGCACTCAAGGGGTAAACTCCTTTGACACTGCATCTGTCTAGCCACACAAGGGGTTAACTTCCCTGACACTACCTCTGTCTAGCCACCCAATGGGTTAATGCCTCTGGCACTGCCTAGATCTGTCTAGCAACCCAAGGGGTTAACTTCCCTGACACTACCTCTGTCTAGCCACCCAAGGGTTTAATGCCTCTGACACTGCCTAGATCTGTCTAGCAACCCAAGGGGTTAACTCCTCTGACACTGCCTAGATCTGTCTAGCCACCCAAGGGGTTAACTCCTCCAACACTGCCTATATATGTCAAGCAATCCAGGGGATAACTCCTCTGATACTGACTATATCTGTCTGGATTTTGTCATAGGTCACTGGTCACATTAGGTGCCTCCCCCGATAGTTTATCAATTAATATGTGACATCCAGCGGATGCGGACCCCGACTTCTAGTCACATATTAATTAATAAACTATCGGGGGGGGGGGGGGATCAGAATTTTTTTCAGTAAGGGGCACTGAAATTTCTGATGGTGGCCCTGCTTACCACCCGGAATCTAAATGGGGTTGGCATAGTGAATCTTCCCCTCTGCAACCTATGGACAATACAATCACAAGGGAATCTACACTTACCATAGACCTGAATATTATATCCCATCATTAAAGCCTATGGATGTAGTAGGAAGTGTGTAATGTTATAGTGCACAAAGGACATCCCAAAGACTCCCAGTGCATCATTGGCCCCTCAGGACTGGCCTTAAGTGTTCCGGCGCCCTGTGTGGGCCATCCCCGTGGTGCCCCCGTCTCTTTCACCCACTATGTATGTGTCTCTCTCCCTTCCCATGGTTGTCCCTTTCCTCTTCCTTGCCATGTCTGTCTTTCTCCCCATAACAGTTTTCTCTCTCTCTCCCTCTGTTCTGTCTCTATCCTCTCCTTTCTCTGTTCTGTCTCTCTCCTGCCTTTCCTCTGTTCTATCTCTCTCCCCCTCCCCTGTTTTGTCTCTCTCCCCTCCTCCCCTGTTCTGTCTCCCCCCACTCCCCCTGTTCCGTCTCTCCCTCCCCCTGTTCTGTCTCTCTCTCCCCCCGTTCTGTCTCTCTCTCCCCCCTCCCCCTGTTCTGTCTCTCCCCCTCCCCCTGTTCTGTCTCTCTCCCCTTCCCCCTGTTCTGTCTCTCTCCCCCTCCCCCTGTTCTGTCTCTCCCCCCTCCCTCTGTTCTGTCTCTCTCTCCCCCTGTTCTGCCTCTCTCTCCCCCCTTCCCCTGTTCTGTCTATCTCTCTCCCCTGTTCTGTCTCTCCCCCCCCCCCCCATTCTGTCTCTCTCTCCCCCTCCTCCTGATTTACCTCTCTCTCCCCCCTCCCCCTGTTTTGCCTCTCTCTCCCCCCCTCCCCTTCCTTTGCCAGCAAATGTGGATCCAGGGAGGAGGCGGAGCTAACTGCCTGAGAGGTGTAGCTCCGCCCCCCCTGTGACGCAGAGCAGCATCTGCTTCAGGAGCAGTAAGAGAAAGTGCTGCTCGGTTCCCCATGCTTAAATGCTTAATGCAGGCTCCCCGTGCTTAATGCAAGCATGGGGAGCGTGAGCAGCACTTTCTTGCTGCCCGCGGCTCCCCGTGAAGCAGACACTGCTCTGCTTCACAGAGTGGGGACGGAGCTACACCTCTCAGCCAGTTAGCTCCGCCCCCTCCCCGGACCCCCAGAGCTTGTCGAGCAGAGGGCTGGTGAGGGGTGATCTTTTGATCTCCCCAATCCAGTGCCTCTGCCAGCTTTTTTATTTTTTATTTTTTCACACAGGTCGCACACCCCTAAGGCTGGCCCTGTGGACCCTCATACTTTGCACTGCAGTGTTCTTGTACAAAGATGTTTTATTTAAGTGAGGCAATGCCTATGTTAAGATGTAGTTCTACCTGGTTCTTAGCTGACCAGGCAAATGTGTGAGTTTTTTCAGTTGCCTATTATAGCCAAATATCCCACCATTTGCTTATGTTAGATTAATCCTTGTTAGGCAAATGAGAATACTTTTAGTAGGATCTGTTTATTTTTTTTTTAAGCAGAACCTAACTTAGCTGGGCCTGGTGCTTGAGTCAGGACAAATTAGGGACGATGTAGTTGAATATGGTGTAGTAAACGACATCTGTGCCCCAGTGAATTCAGCATATATGTCTTGGCATATACTTCTACATATTGTCATCTAAGAAAATACATTTTTTTTCTTCAAATTTATTATTCTCAAAAAACTTTTTTTTTCGTTAAATAGTTAAATCCTGGAGGATTTTTGTATATCTTGATTTTTTTTTTTACCACATAAATAAAAAGTAAGCTTCTGAAGTGAAAAGCCACAGTGTGCTCAGTTTGTCAAAGCAATTAATGTCCAGATTGGATTTATTTGCTTGGATCTGCAATGACTGATCAGTATGAATTATATATTAGACTGTCTCCATGCCCCTGTGTACTCAGGCATAGGACATCAGGACTGTTCCGTGGTACAAAGAAAACACAGTTTTCTAACCTAGAATGTCATCTCATATGTATACATACATGCTAGGTATTGCAGCGCTTGCTATTGATTTGTATAGCATTGTGCCATTACCAAATAGTAATGTTAAGAAATGATTGGCCACATACCATATTTTTCCATGTATAAGATGACTTTTTTTCTAAAAAATCTTTAATCATTATCTCTGCCGAAATGCCAAATTGCGCTGCTCTTTTTGACTCTCGCAATCTCCCGTGTCTCTGGCATCCCCCTGAAGTTTCAACAGTGAGTGCAAAAGTGGGGACATATACTGAGTGCAAAGTGGGTTTGGGGGCATATACTGAGTGCAAAGTGGGTTTGGGGGCATATACTGAGTACAAAGTGGGTTTTGGGACATATACTGAGTGCAAAGTGGGTTTGGGGACATATACTGAGTGCAAAGTGGGTTTGGGGACATATACTGAGTGCAAAGTGGGTTTGGGGACATATACTGAGTGCAAAGTGGGTTTGGGGTCATATACTGAGTGCAAAGTGGGTTTGGGGGCATATACTGAGTACAAAGTGGGTTTTGGGACATATACTGAGTGCAAAGTGGGTTTGGGGTCATATACTGAGTGCAAAGTGGGTTTGGGGACATATACTGAGTGCAAAGTTGGTTTGGGGGCATATAATGAGTACAAAGTGGGTTTTGGGACATATACTGAGTGCAAAGTGGGTTTGGGGACATATACTGAGTACAAAGTGGGTTTTGGGACATATACTGAGTGCAAAGTGGGTTTGGGGACATATACTGAGTGCAAAGTGGGTTTGGGGACATATACTGAGTGCAAAGTGGGTTTGGGGTCATATACTGAGTGCAAAGTGGGTTTGGGGGCATATACTGAGTACAAAGTGGGTTTTGGGACATATACTGAGTGCAAAGTGGGTTTGGGGTCATATACTGAGTGCAAAGTGGGTTTGGGGTCATATACTGAGTGCAAAGTGGGTTTGGGGGCATATACTGAGTACAAAGTGGGTTTTGGGACATATACTGAGTGCAAAGTGGGTTTGGGGACATATACTGAGTGCAAAGTGGGTTTGGGGGCATATACTGAGTGCAAAGTGGGTTTGGGGGCAGATTATAGATGTTTTTTTATTTTGTGTTAAAAAAAAGTTTTTATACATGGGGACGTTTTATATATGGAAAATACGGTAAACATGTTATAATTTCAAGAAAGCAGATAGTTATATTTATATTTTCTAATGACTATACTTTTGGAAGTATTAAAAATTTATGAAATCTG
Organism: Pelodytes ibericus; assembly: GCA_036172795.1. Classification (NCBI taxonomy): domain Eukaryota; kingdom Metazoa; phylum Chordata; class Amphibia; order Anura; family Pelodytidae; genus Pelodytes; species Pelodytes ibericus. The sequence continues at coordinate 184,550,395 of CM069862.1, forward strand.
AAAGTATAAACAAAAAAAGCATTATATCACTGATGTGAACTAGCAAAAGTAATAATATCAAGTACTAACAGTGTTAACCTTCCCATAGGGTATGAACCCCAATATCATAATTAAATGAAGTAGAACAATTCTAATATGATGTTGTCAATTTACGTGTTAGGATTACAAGTGTAATTAAATGTGCATGCTTTCAACCTTTGCAGACAACTCTGTGCTCATTAAGAGAATTTTTAAAAATTATGAAAAATCTTCTACATCAATGGCCGCCGTTAATATAGAAAACGTATTATGCAGTGAATATACGGCAAAAGTGATTCAAAGCCCTCTCTTAAACCGGTTATTTGGTACAGTAAAATCACAACTGCACCCACTACAAAAAAAGCCCTATTCCAACACAGTACCATATAATGACCACTGTTATTCATTAACAGGCCAATAAATTATACCTTTTTGCCCCTTAACATAACAATTAAAAAAACGCAGACAATTCCTGAAAAATGCAGCATTTGTACTACACCCACACATATAAACACACCTAAACACATATACAAACATATGCAGCCATGTTGGCAAACATTGCTGCAATGATGCCTCAGTTTAAAAAGGGCACGGGGAGGATACACCTTCCAGAGCATAATCTGCAACAAAACGGTGGGTACTTATATCTAACCAATACACAACTCACTATCTGTACCTGTGCAATACATCTGACCTCACTGTTATTCTTCCCAGCAGGGTGCCACAGGGAGATCCACACTTGGATGTCCACAGCACTGTCCACTGAAAGCTATCTACACTCTAACACTTAAGATGAACCTGGAAGATATTCCCCAAGTTGGTAGACAGACAGAACAATTAGTTATAAAGATAGAAAGTGCTACACATAGACAGGCAGAGACAGACAGTCACAGATAGACTGGCAGGACAGATATACTGACAGATAAGGTACAGAGATTGATAAACAGACAAAACAATTAGTTATAAAGATAGAAAGTGCTACATATAATCAGACAGAGGCAGACAGTTGCAGATAGATAGACAGGACAGATATACTGACAGATAAGGTACAGAGATTGATAAACAGAGAAACCAATTAGTTATAAAGAGAGAAAGGGCTACACATAGACAGACAGAGATAGACAGTCGCAGATAGATAGACAGGACAGATATACTGACAGATAAGGTACAGAGATTGTTAGACAAACAAAACAATTAGGTGGAAAGATAGAACGTTCTTCACACTAAGGCCTAGATGTCCAGCTGCGGCCCTCCAGCAAATTTTGTTACTCCACCTACCATAATTCTCTGCCATTCTAGAAAGCTGATAGGAAAGTTATGGGCTTCATAGTTCTGCAGCCACTTTAGGGACACATAATGATTGGAGTTGAAAAGCAACAGCAGTAGAATGAAAAGTTTCAAAACATCAAAGAAAGCTAGTCACCTCGAGTGAGATCTAGAGGTGAGAATCAACAAGAAACTTATCATGGTTCTGCCAACTGGGGAAGGTTCTGGTGATCTAGACGATTAATTAGAGGGGTCATTTAATTTTTTGGGGAAAAAATCACTGTATCCAGAAATATTTCATCTCCCTCATTAAAATAAACATTCTGCAGGTAACAGTTTGTTGGTTTCCAGCTCAACAGGTTGTACCCTTCATAATTCATGGTAAATCAAGGAAATGAAATATACATCTGCAACTTAACAGCAATATTACATTCAACAAGTGGAGAATTAATACAAAAATATAGGGCTCTTGGCTGCTTCCTTTTAGGCCTTTTGCAGCTATCCTTGTGATCCTATACAGTCAGTCACCAGTCAGAGTGTCTTCTAGAGTAGCAGTAGTGGAGGAGGAGGATGAGCCTGTTTGGGTGAGTAGGGCATGTGGTCTTGGGACCTGGCAGAGAATGTTCCACTTTTTGTGTCCAATTATGTACTATCATAATATGTACTATTATGTAACTGATGGAACGAAATTAGATGGTGATGTGGTGGGTGACAGAAAGAGTCCCAGAGACTGGGGATGTTGGATAGGCCTACTGGACCGGGAGGCCTATGGCTGTATTGGTCTAAACTAAATTTCCACACAAGGTAGCTTGTAACTGACTTTCTTCTGATGGCTGAGGCTCTTGGAGTTAGTGGTGGGGCAGGGAGTGTCCAGTGTAGTCCAGAAGGTCTGTTAGTCTGAGTAATCTAAGGAATTTATTCATGAAAGAGGGCACTGCATGGAATTGACAAGGGCATTTCAATTAAAGGCAAAAGTGCCATTTAATTCAAAAATTTAGTTTAATTGGGGAATTTTTACAACTCTGCTACTTTGGCCTTAATAGTGTGCCTCACTTTTTTCTGGACCATTGAAATCACTGTCTGTCTTCATGCTGTTCCTCAGCCACTTCTTCACTGGTTTCTGGTGCAATTTCCTCCTCCTCTGAGTAACTGCCATGACTATGTTCTGGACATCTTCCTGCTCTGCCATTGTGCATGTTCCCGCCCCATCCTCATGTCCGAATGGCGTCTCCTCCCTCCCTGACTGTGTGTCTGGGTCCTGCATTCTCCCCCTATCAGCATGGCGACACTGTCTTCCCTGTCCTGTCCCCCTCTGGATGATCCGCCCTCTCCTATCTCGACTACTTCCTCCTCTCCCTTCCATCTCCAACTCCAGAAGAAAACAAAAAAGTGTAAAAATGGAATGTGTAAAAGTGTGTTGTTCCGATCACAGGCAAAATGTAGCAGAATTTATAGGGCATTTTTTTATGTGCTTGGTGTGACTGGAGAAGAGCTGTGTCATGGTAACCGTATGCAGAACTTTTCATTTGCTTAATTTAAAATTGTAACATTGTTAGTACTTGAATTCTATTGGTTGTGAAATAGTGAATCATTTTGCTGCATATATTGCAGTTACATGTTAGTTAGTGGAAAAAGCAGCACTTTTTGAAAAACACTGTTCTTACTTTAACGCCAAAATTCCTTTCGGAATAATGTGTGATAATAAAACATAGGGGTCGATGGCAGCAGGGGGAGGAGGAGCATAACAGTAGCATGTTAGCCCATCAGCTCAGGTGATGGGCAGATCCCACGGTGGAGCTGGCGGGGCGGAGGAGAGCGGTGCTTCATCCATTGAGGTAGCTGACGGCCTGTGTTGAAGTGTAGGAAGACGCCAACAGAGGTGGTGCCTATGTGCTGCGAAGGACCACGAGGACCGGAGAATAAAGGTCAGAGTCAGTGACCGGCTCTAAGGAGGTGTGCAAACAACCGAGAGAAGGGGCGTGTAGTGTGTGTGTATGGGAGGAATCAATACATTTGGCACAAGTGAATGGGGATAGCAACAAAGACAATATTTGTTTAATTCAAATGATTACATTTCCATGTTTACCATCTGCTTTATCTATAATATGAAAGAAAGAACTCTGCATCTTTTCTTTTTCCACGCTGAGACTACTGAATTAATGCTGGAAGCCTGTTTGATTGAGAACTGAACAGTACTCTGACAGATGTTTAAGCAATCGATAGATGTTGCTTCACCATCAAGTTTGGGTGGATTTGCATAAAACATGATTATCTTGTTAAAGTACATTTTGTATTGTACACTGGAATTTTGAGTATTTTTTTGTACTTAATATTGCTTGGTACTGAATATGGTAATGAAGCCTAGATATCTGTAAAGTGACCCTTACTCAATGGAGTTTAAATTGGGGTGACAACTGTATATAGATCACACTTGAACCAGAGCTTTGGAAGTGCACTTATCTGTGATAAGAAAGACTTAGAACACTTATTACCATCAAATAATTGGGATAAGTGGATTGAACTAGCGTGAAGGTTCTATACGAGGCTGTTATCCCTGATTAGAGGTTTGTCATGGAACAGATATACGCACTTGGAGTCTGGTAAAGTGAGAAGACTTCTGGAATACTGTTGTAATCTAGAAGATTTCCTAGGTATAAATTTAAATTGAACATAATTTGAGAAGGAGTAACCTGGGAATGACGTCAAAGAGGCAACCAGATGATAAACCTCCTAAAGGGGAGAAGAAGGAAGTCCTCAATCAACCCAATTAACGGAAACACACAACTGCGGCAACAGGAGATAAAGAGATTGATTGACTTTCAGAATTCTATACTGACTAATATTCCCAGCTCTCCAAGAAGCAGAATTTACTAGAAAACAAATCAAACGAATTAGGGGACTATTCACATTGTAATAATTTGAGAATAAGGCGGATTACAGAAGAGTTCACGAGACAAATTTTCTAAATGTTTTCTTTATTGACATTTACAAAGTAATAATGGAATACTTTTATAGACTTCCCCAACCTAAAGGAATCTCTGAAAACATACCTAGGGATGTAATTATGTGTTTCCATACCATTATAAAGATGATAAATATGGAGACATACAGATTATTCGTGATATATCTTGGAATACCGGGAATAATAGACAACTTTTTTTCCTCCAGCTTCACCAATCTTGTGAAACAAACAACTTAAATATATTTTGGGATTCCCAACTAAATTGATAATCTTTCGCGAAAAAAAAGTTTAACTGTTTACCTCCGTGGATAAAACCTTAATCAGGCTGAAAGAAGACAATTTATTCTGAAGATGATGGTATTTTTACAGAAGGAAAGGCATCCTTAAGAGAATTTTCTTTTCTCTCTTCTCCTTTCACCTATTCCCCCTTTTATGGGGGTCTGGATGAAAGAGATAAGTAAAGAAGTTAATCTAGCTATAATACTACAGTAAAATCATTTTATAATGTTCGGGACTCTTATTTGTTTAATTAATGATGATAATAGGTTACCCGGTAAAAAGTGTCAAATTTGTTCAGCATTGTATGATGTATGCAGGCCCATCATCAGGGGGTGACTGGCGATACAGGCGTCCCGGGCCCAGCGGGCCCAGGTCTCAGCAGAAGAAAAAAATCCCCTCTGTTTAGCTGGGCCGTGGCTTTGAAGGAAGCGTTCTGTGCTCCCTTCTAGCCGCGCGGCTTCAATAAAGTGTGTTTAAAAAAAAAATGCGACCGGAGTTTCCTTCCTCAGTGCAGTCTTCCCTCCGAACAACATTTGGTTTATAGACTTTCGGTTTATAGAATACATGTAATGCTATTGCTATTCTATAAACCGAAAGTCTATAAACCGAAAGTCTTTTGGTTTATAGACTTTCGGTTTATGGAATACATGTAATGCTATTGCTATTCTATAAGCCGAAATAGAGTCCCCATTCATAAGAATAGGTCAATTGACCTGTTCTTATGAATGGGGACTCTATTTCGGTATATAGAAAGCCAATAGCATTACATGGCTATTGGCTTTCTATAAACCGAAATAGAGTCCCCATTCATACAAATAGGTCAATTGACCTATTCGTTTGAATGGGGACACTCACCCACATTTTACTTCATTTTGCAGCCCTCTAGCCCATTTCCAGGACTTTTTTAGAGGCATTTTAGTGGCCAAAAGTTCGGGTCCCCATTGACTTCAATGGGGTTCGGGGTCAAGTTCGAACCTGGACTTTTTCCGAAGTTTGGCCGAACCCGCCGAACCCGAACATCCAGGTGTCCCCTCAACTCTATATATGAATTCAAAGTAAGTGTTTACATATCTCAAAGGTTTTTAATATGTTTGATAATTTACAGTATTAGTAACTTAAGTTGCATGCACATGGTGCATAGTAACAAAACCCCTTCTTGTCGATACATCCCTGGATGAAGTGGACAGCATCCCCCCAAGGGTAGTAGATTCCAGTGGTAGAGATTTGCCCGATTTCCTCCTCAATTACCCTCCATTCACGACCCCCAAAACTGCTGTTCATGGTCTAGTTTCTGGGATACAATCCAAATTGATGAAACAGAAACAGCAACCTACCATGATAGCCTTGTGCCCACAATTATTCATGCCCCTAGCATCTTTTGGTATTTTTAAACAGACATTTTAAACCTGACACATACACTAAGTAGCAATTTAGCTGCATCACAGAACCATTCAGTAGACAAATCCAAATTGGATTGGCTGGGAAAAGTAGGTTTTATGTTACAAGTGCACTACATTTTCCATAATGTAATGTTCCATCCATGGGCCCTGTTATAGCTGTGTTCCAGTGCGTTCTCTGGGTTACTCAGCGGGAAGTCCACTTGCCATTAAAACCATTTCTTTCCTGAATAAGATTGAGTTTCATCTTACTTCCATTCATTTTGGCAGGCTTCATCTCATCTCAATATTTGTAAACTGGGGGCGAGTCTGTCCGAGGTTGGAGGTCGAGCTTGGTGCTAACCTCATCCTCCAATCTCAGATTTTAGCGAATAACCCTGCAGACATAAAAGTACACACATCACATAAACATAAAATATACAAATGTTTTTTATTCTGGAAATTATTAGGATGATTTGGGAACTATATGGATTTCAGATTTAATAATATATATATTAAAAGCATACTGTGAAGATCACATTATCAGTATAACATTAATTATTCCGCTGTAGATGAGCTTCAACATATACAGTCCCCATATACTAATGTGCAGGCTTATTAACATATGTGTTATCAGTGTGAAACAAAATTGCATTTTATAAAAAGTAGAGAAGATCTAATAAAATGTCAATAAAAGTCAATACTAAACTGGTGATCATTGTGAAATACGAAACAAAGCTATATAAATAGCAGCCTTATTGTAGATAGTGTTCAGATATAGCTCCACTCTGAATGAAGCAACAGGAAACATTCAAGAGCCATAGATATGAGTGTAATAGGTCAGAGGAGTAGAATATTTGTATCAAATTCTAGATACCTTAAAACTGCCCCAGAGAAGGTAGTGTGCTAGATGGTACTTGTACACCAGGTAGGTATTTTTATTGTAGATGTCAAATCACACAGCAACCAGTTATAGCGCTAAAACTCCATTTTCAAGTCGAGGTTTTGTGTTAAACCCTGTATATTGAACTGTGTCTCAAATTAAAAGGTGTGTTTGCTCACAGAGGATAAAATCCCCAAGGGAACACACGCCCAAGCAACTAGAAAACAACTTGTTTTCTCTAGTGGGAACCCTAGAACACTAGAACCCTACAAGAAATCATGCTAAGATGGACTTATATCAACAGTGAACCATCAGTATCTTCAGTGTAACGAACATGACCATACAATCTGCTCAGCTAACCACTTAAAGGTGAAGAGTTCTGATCCAAAGCGCTTCTCGCCAAAGAAGCCTTTTCCCCCAATCTCCTCCTCCCTTCAATTCCAGGATATGATCAGTCACTGTAAAGATGTTGTTTCCATTCTGTATTCCTTGCGCCCAGTATGGAATGTATCAGACTTGTGGCAATGTCCACTTTAATACTATAGTGCCCATTTTTCCTGTTTTTTGAACTTTCATTTACAAAATGATGTTGTCAACTGTGCCTCCTTCATCACCTGTCTGTTTAGCCTGACCTTCAAATACCTACTGGCCTTTGTACTGCTTGAGTGTTGCATTCCTCTGTAGTTCACACCGACATTGGCCCCATGATGATTTGTTGCTAGCTTTGCCTTTTTTGTCTAGTGCGACCTAGGACAACTAAGCTGGGGGCTCAACTACTGGGGTCAAGGGTTACAGCAATCTAGCCAAGTGCCCTGTATGCGGGGTATCCATCTGAGTGTTCAGTCTGTGGGCTACCCAGCCATGTGCATTTTCTGCAGACTTTCCAGATGACCACTCTGTCCTGGAGGTTATTCAGTTTTTGCTAAGTGTCATTTTCTAATCTGTTCTGCCCATCAAGCTGTCTTAGTACTCTGCTCTGTCTATGCCAGTCAACCTTGTCTGTTGGATAGACATAGCCCTGTCTCAATGATTAGTCCTACCTTGGCCATCCAGTTCTGTTGGTATCCTAAAGTCTTGCCTGTGTGAACTAGTCTAGCCTGTACCTGCCAGCCCTGTGTGCACTTACCAATTCTGCAATTACTATCCTTACCTGTATAAACCAGTCTGTCTGTATCAGCGAGCCCTGTCTGTTATCGATCATGCATCGTGAGTTCCAGACAAACTCTGCCATTTCCTCTGCAGTGAGGCTCCCACCCCCCCACCAACCCCCCGACCTAATCACCTTGTTGTGACAAAGGCATAAAGTCGGAAATAAATGTTTATACATTCAAGTATATATCTTGAATCAGAATGCAACTAGTTGAAGTCAACATGGTTTTGTGAAAGACAGGTCTTGTCAAACCAACTCATATTTTTCAAGCCAAAACAAGTGTTATTTCAGGAAAAAGTACCAAAACAGTAGTAATTACCATGGAAACCAAGAGAATGTTATGGTTTCCTACAAATTTGTAGCTCTTCTCTGCACTTTTTCTAGTTCCATAATATCCTTTTTAAGAACTGGTGTCCTGAATTGTACTGCATATTCACTGTGTGGTCTTACCTTTGATGATATGAATCAATAACCCGTTTTATACATGCCTATATCACCTTTTTTCTAGCATATATAAGCGCATCTTCATAACCAAGATCCTCCAATCCCCTTATTTTTCCAGTGTAGATGAGAAAAATGCATAGCCAATACCATGTGTGAACATGTTTCACAACTCAAACATCTTACACATCCCAAATGTTGGATGTGCATTGTTATTCCTTGAGTTGTGATGAGCAATGTATGGAGTCAGTTTTGACTAGAAGATATCTTTGAATACAGATGGTGATGATGGCTCAGCTAAGATTTTCCAATTAGGTTCCACCACACATAGTATGCGATGAGAAGCTGCATGAAACTTAGACGAAAACATTACTCTGGATAATGTGTTATTTTATTTTATTTTATTTCATTTTTTCTTCTTTATATAGGGAAAAAAATGAGTAGTTATGTATGCATTGGCATAAGTAGGCAGCATGCCTGCTCCCATAGCCTGTATAGGTTAGATACATCCAGTTTGGCAAATAATAACACTTCAGATATTCGTAGCTAATGCCATTATCCTTACTGGATCCAACTGTCCTCCCTTCGACAAGACAATCATTCATCCTAGAGGGTTTGATTGTGAAGCACTTTTTGGGATTGTGAACATCATCGGACACAGGATTTAGGGTGAGGTTACAGTAACTATCCGAAAGTATCAATAATCGTTTTACATTTGGACAACTCACTTGTGGGGGTCTCATCCTAAACTTGAGTATCTGATCCAAACAATATTTACCATAGTCACCCTTTGTCCTGCGCCATGTCATTAGTGAGAACAGTGCACAGTGAGGTGTAGAAACACTGGATGGTAAGTAAGGGGGTACGTAAAACCGACTATGGCACATAGAAAGTGATTGTGTGGCAGACATCAGACCTGGAAAGTGACTCAGCGAAGAGACCACCAAAATAATAGTGCACTCGCTTGTAATCTCTCGCCTTGACTATAGCCTCCAGACTGGACTACCTCTGGCTCGTCTGTCTCCCCTGCAGTCTATCCAAAACTCTGGTCTGATTCGGCAGCTCCTCTCTGCAACGACCTCCACTGGCTCCCTGTCTGCTCAAGGATAAAATTAAAAATTCTGTCTTTAACCTACAAAGCCCTCCACTCCTCTGCCCCTCTGTACATTGCCTCCTTTGTTAACCGATACCTCCCTGCACAACCTTTGCTCAATGGGACTAAAACTCTCCTCCAACTTCATCACCACTTCTCACTCGCGTCTCTAAGATTTCCACACAACTTAGGTGCCAGAATTTTGGATGTACTCAGAAAGAGTAGTCAATTGCATTTGAATTATGCAAGAAATTGGCAGGAAAATGTAGAGTGTAAACAAGACTGGACTCTGGAGCAGTGGAAACATGTCCTGTGGAGTGACAACTCACACTTCACTGTTTGGCAGTCTGGGTTTAGCGGAGGCCAGGAGAATGTTACCTGCCTGACTACACTGTGAAAATTGTGTATTTTTTGGAGGAGGGATAAGGGTATGGCGGGTGTTTTCCAGGGGTTAGCTTGGCCCCCTAATTACTGTGAAAGGAATTTTTACTGTTTCAGCATTCCAAGGCATTTTACACAATGCTGTGCTTCTAGGTTTGTTGGATTGTTTGGTTTTGAAGAACTTGATTGGTCCGCACAGTCCTGACCTCAAGCCCATCAAACACCTTTGGGACGAACTGGATTTTGAACCAGGCCTTCTCATCCAGCATCAGTGTCTGACCCCACTAATGATTTTTTAAACCCGTCACAACATTATTGAATACTATGCCCACCTGATTTTAAGTGCCTAAAAGACGCTAGGATGGCATAGTACGTCCTGCGTTAAACAGCTCATCGCTGCTCCCCGCGATGAGCTGTGCTTGGATCCCACTGCATGCACTAGTCTAGCCCTGTGTGAACAAAGTGTGCACCGGCTATATTTCACTAAATCCCGCCGTGCCCGAACTTCGGGTTTGGGCACGACTCCATGACGTCACACGTGACGGCTGGAGGTCTCTCGATTTTTTGTCAGGGACCCACAGGGTCTATTAAGACCCTGATCAGTTCTCTGCTATAGTGTTCCTGGCTACGGATCACCTTGTGATCATGACGTTTTGGTGGTTGCGTCGTCTGGGACACAAGCACCACGCGACACGAAGGGGTTAAATGAATAAGCAGAAATCACCACAGAAAAACACCACAATCTTGTGGAAAGCCTTCCCAGAAGATTGGAAACTTTTATAGCTGCAAAGTGGGGACCAACTACATATTAATGTCTATGTTTTTAGAATGCCGTGTCATAAACGTCTTGTTGATGTAATGGTCAGCTGTAGACATGTGCATTCGTTTTCAAACGAATGCATTTTTCGTCCGTAAATAGCATTTTCGTCCATTCGTCTGAAAAACGAATAACGAAAATGCTAAAATAACGAAAGACGAATGAAACGAATGGTTAATAAACAAAAACATTCCATTCGTGCTATTGGCATTCTATAAACCGGAATAGAGTCGGTTTATAGAATACCAATAGCATTACAATGCTATTCTATAAACCGAAATAGAGTCCCCATTCATATGGATAGGTCAATTGAATGGGGTCCCCATTCATAAGAATTTCTTATGAATGGGGCTCTCGTTCGGTTTATAGAAAGCCAATAGTATTACATGTATTCTATAAGCCGAAAGTCTATAAACCGAAGGTCGTTCGGTTTATAGACTTTCGGCTTATAGAATACATGTAATACTTTTGGCTTTCTATAAACCGAACTAGAGTCCCCATTCATAAGAAATTCTTATGAATGGGGACTCTAGTTCGGTTTATAGAAAGCCAATAGCATTAAATGTATTCCATAAGCCGAAAGTCTATAATAAAAAATATAAAGTTTATAGACTTTCAGTTTATGGAATGTGTAGGTCAATTGATTTGTACGAACGAATAAAACGAAACGAAAATAATGAACGAATTTCTTCTGAAACGAATGCAGTAATGAACGAAATTCGTTTTAGACGAAATAAATAACATTTTCGTCCGAATGGACGAAAACGAAACGAAAATTTTAGTTTTGCACATGTCTAGTCAGCTGTCCCAATACTTTTTTCCATATTGTGTATAAATGTTTATAGCAGAATCTGGAATAGTGGACTGCAAAACAGCTTCAAAAGCAACATGAAGAATAACTATTGTGGTGTGCTAAGCTTGTCACAAGTACGAAACATGCTTAATGTGATTTTGGCTGCCACCCTTTTCTTAAGAAAAATATCGGCCGGTCTTTTCTAGAGGCACAGAATTATTGGTGCTAATTAGTTGTATGTAAATAAAATATGGTATTATTATTGACTTGCCAAATTAAATCAATTGGCCATAACATCACTAAAATGTCTGCAATGCCTTCAACCACTTCCTCAAAACAAGTGTCCCTCTTTGGCCATTTGAAATGTTGGGAGGTATGGTAGTAGAATCGCCACCTAGTCGGTATTTTACCGGTATAGCCGGTAATTAAGCTTGTGTAGCAATTCCCGGTATAAGTAAGATACCGGCAATGCAAATAGCAGCAATTGTTTGTGGCGGGCAGTGCAGCATCGAGGTGGGTGCACCACACCCAGGCTGAAGTGACGCAGACCTCTCCTCTGCTTCCACCTATCAGAGTGCCGGGTCACTTCTGGCTGCAAGAGGTGCAGGAAGGAGGATACACAGACCTCTCCTCCATTTTATCCACCAATCAGTGTGCCGATTCACATGACCTTCCAGCTCTCTGAGTAACGGAGGGTGATGCAGCTGGGAGAAAAAGCCTGAGACATGGGAGTAGCAGCTGAGAAAACTCCTGGACCATTAGACCAGTCTACAACAAAATACGGCACAGGAAAAAAGTGATGATGCTGTGGCGAGGGTGACTGGTTGACTAAATTTTCTATGATACTCTATTAGCATCATAGTGATTTTGAGCTGGTTGAGCCTCATAAAAAATTGTAAATAAGCTGTTATCTAAACACTTTTCTGTTTACTACACTTCCCATGATGCTCAGCCTGCCCCGTTAGCTTTTTTTTTTGTCTGGCTAAGACTCTTGAGAATTGTAGTTAACAATACAGTGACAGATGTTACCTGTTATGTTACAGTGATTCCCAGCCAGCCAAAAGTTGTCCATTATGCTGGCTGAGCCCCATAGTAGTGGTAGTCCGCCGCAATCATACTCTAATGTGAGCTCACGACAATACCACTCATAGTAATGTAAAGTGTGGGAGTGTACCACAGAGTTACTGTCATTACTTTGCATAAAGCTCACAGTAATGTGCCAAGGGTTGCTACCTTTTATACAAAATAATACCGGCCATGGTATTTCATTAGACTTAACTGTGACCACAAGCCAATTTTTTACCAGCCTACCTGTGAAAGTTGGAGGCAGTTGCATGACCAGTATTCCATTGCACAATGATTGTGCATGTGCAAAATGGAACAGTGAATATTTATGATATTGTATGTGGTATTTAATATTTTTTAAATGTCATCTTCCTTCCACATATAAAGTCAAAGGTTGAGCTATCTAAGGCAAAAGGAGGGGCCAGTTTGCATATGTGAAGGGTGATAGCTGTGTGGTTTTTATACATTAAAAAGCAACACCAAAGCTTTCTTTGCCGTTGAACAGCACTTGCTACCTCTATAGATGCTCACAAGCTCTCAATTGCAGTTCTCTATCACCACCTTCAGAAACTGAACTCAACTGCAGTTTGGAGTGGAGGAGTGTGCAGTGATGATCACACAGGACTTTTTTTTTTTCCAATCCATTTCTTTCAGGTATGAGATCTACAACCTTGTGACAAACTGAAGCAGATTGTTTTAAAGATCAAAAGGTACAAAGCATTTGAGGCATTAATAGGTCACTATAAATGATTTAGAAGGTTTCTGTGAAGTATGGCTGTGACAGGAAATGTAACTGACTGTGGGCAATTGTTATCTGAATCTGCACATTTTCAGGTATTGGTGATCTTATACAATTACAAAAATACCAAAGAAAAGGGGTTATGCATATCCTTGAGTTGATTTGAAGTGAGAATGTGTTTACTAAACTGGGTTTAATTGAAGTTGTGCTCCATTATTAGGCTTATTGATTTAAAAGTTGACAAAGTGTACACTTTTTTTGTATTTATTATTATTCCAATTCCTATGCTCACCCATACATTGTGCATACTGTGAAAATAGAAAATAACAATCTAGAAATGGTCCTGTCTCCTGTTTATGACATCACCTAGTGGCTTGATATTCAAATGAATCCCAGTGTTCTGAGTAAGCAATGTTTAGGTGAGAGAGTCCTTTTTAGTGGCATTCATAACATATCTGCAATACTGCAGTTTTTCAAGATAGCTAAATGTCCCCAGTTGTAAATGCATGTACTGGTACATATTTGCAATGTGCAAAACAATACCAAACAATTCCTATTTGGTGCCAGGTTAAATCATGCAAAAATTATTATTGAAAGTGTATCTCTCTTACAGTGATACATAGTTTGACTCCATATCATTGCTGCATCATGTAAAGGGAAGCTAAAGAAGCATTTTATTTTGTTTCTTAAAGGGACAGTCTAGTCCCCAAACTAACTTTGATGCAAGTGGAAAACTAGTGCTTGAATAGTGCACAGACTTCTTCCAATGTGATTTGATGCAGGCATTCTGCATAAGTCACATTTTTATTATTCTGCTCAATCACTCCCCTGCATTCTATCCTATAGGTACTGCCGCACGGACTGTGTGAAGGCACTGAGCATGCATTAGTTATGTTTCATTTATCCACTTCTTCTGCTAGTGGATTAGAATGTATTGTGTGGACTCTAATTAACTTTGATTTTGTACACATAGGATCTCTTAACAGTGCAACACATTGTCTGATGACATCATTCCATTCATTTGAATTGCATTATTCGCATTGGTTTTTCACAATTTTGGTCAAAAGTATATTTTAAACATTTAAAGCTCAGTTAGACTGGGCAAATAACTGTTGCAATTATTCAAGCAAAAGTTATTACCTTCACACAAAATCTAGTAAAGCTGGCAATTTCTTTTTAACAGACATACTCTTTAGGTGAACTGGTCACTGACTGTGAAAGTGATAGAGACAATTCTAACTAGATCCACTTAACTGATTTTATTTGGAAACAAGTATCTTTTCCTGTGATGACATTGAGAGAAACTTACCAGCTTACAGCTCACATCTCAACAGTCTCTAAACACCGCAGGAGGTTAAATAAAATGCATGGTCAAACTGCAAAGAAGTAACATATACTGTATTTTTCTGACAGGATATATCAGGATGTAACCTTTACAACTGTCTCCAATGAATGGGGCAGTAGGGTCACCTTAGAGCAGTGGTCGGCAATCTATGTCCCATGACTCCAGGCTGCTGGCCAAAATTATACAGCCCGCTGTCGTACTAAAAGGTATTTTCCTGACCCGGACCCGACCCTGTTTTGCAGTTGGATATGACAACAAGTCATGTCCGGTGGCTATCTCCCTCCTGCACGCTGCCTGCATGGTGAGATGGACAAGCAGCAGCAGCCATCTAAGTGCTGGGGAGGGAGATGTGATGGGCACCTGAAGAATGGGCACCACACAGTGACATTTGAATGGGCACCTGGCTGGGGCATATGTTAAAGGGAAAACTGTGGCATATTTACTGGACATATTTTAATGGTCATCGGGCTGGTTTCTATGTTAATGGGCACCTGTGGCATATTTAATGGACATTGAGCTGGGGTATATGTACATCGGTGATCTGTGGCATATTTAATGGACATATTTTAATGTGCACCAAGCTGGGTCATATGTTAATGGGCAAACTGTGGCATATTTAATGGATATATAATAAGCACCTAAAATATTTATTGGTCATTATTTAATGGGCACCTGGCTGGGGCAAATTTAATGGGCTAACAGACATGGCATACTCTTTTGGGCAATCTGTGGCATAAATTAATGGGCAACTTGTTGCATAGTTTAATGGGCACCTGGGCAAACTGACTATGGCATATTTAATGGGCATACTGTGGCATATTTAATGTGCAAACCGGCTGTGGCATATTCTAATGCACACCTGTCTGGGCCAATGGGCAAACGGTGGCATATTTCATTGCCATTGGCTGTAGGATCTTTTAATGAGCACCTGGCTTGGACATATGTTAATGGGAAAACTGTGCCATATTTAATGAGCAGACTTTCAGTGGAATATTTTATTGGACAAACTGGTAGTGGCATATTTTATTGGGCAAACTAACCATGGCATACTTTAGTGGGCAAATTTTCTGTGGCATGTTACTTGTATTTATTAGCTATAGATTATAGAATATTGCACAATAAATGAATGTGGTCCCCCATCACCATCACAGACTTTGCTTCTAGCCCCTGAGTGGAAAAAGTTGCCTACCTCTGTCTTATGATACAGTTGGATAGGCTATGGTGAATAATATATCCACATATATATAAAAGGTGAATACATCAAGGCGACATATCCATTTAAACAGGTACACCAAACCTTTAATACTTTCATGTAGCATGCAGACTATTAAATCTATTAAAACCTACACCAGAAGGCAATGGTGAAAAAATATTTTGCATCCCACTTTTGTCGAAAAGTAGTCCACTGTAGCTGGATTATGATGATCATGCAGCTGTAGTGGATTTAGATTGCTTTGTATGTCAATTATTTTGCTTTCAATTTTTTTTTTTTCAAGTTATATGTAGCAAGCAGGGCAGAGTATGTACTTACATGTAAAAGTAGGAAACACATTTGGCTGCATTCAAATGGCTACATTTTAAATTCAACGTTTCATCTCTAGCTCATTAATAAGTCCAGAAGTTATACCGCTTTTCTTCTCTCCTTGTTTTTTTATTTTCTCCTTTCTTTCCTCTTTTGATAGGATTACATGATGTGATTATTATCAACGATAATAACTTGATTTAAATTTGTTATTGTTATAATGACATTAGAATTCCTTTTTCAATTTTTTGTTTACCATATTAACACAACGTCTTAGTTATCCTTATATTTTATGTGCAATTATAAAATGTATTGTTAGATTATTATACAATCCATTGTTGCCCCAGATTTGCATTGGGCACAAACAGCATTGCTTTCAACCCTTTAGAGACTTATGGAGGGTCTGTTCAATGACCTGAGTTAATTTACCTGTTATGTCATTTAATCCCATAGACTGATATCAAAAAAATTGTGCCATTGAATCGGGCCTATGGAGTTTTGGTCACTAGGATCAGGTTCAGGTACACAGATAGGGCTCTCTGTTAAAATGTCCCGGCACAAACTATTTAACACATATATATGATCTATCGTCTAAAAGCTAAGAAGGGAGCTTCTGACACAGGTAGGCTAGAGCTCAATCTCACAAGGTTACGCAATGTTGAGTGACATCAGATTACACTGCCAATGGTAGACTGTATCTCGGCTGTGTTCTAGGGTTCTGTGCTCTTCTGTTGCACGCATGACCTTAGGTTATTATATGATTCGACTTTAGTCAAAGTGAAAAGTACTACTGAGTATATTATTGTTAAAGGTTCATATGCACTTATCTATAAATTGTATTCCAACTTTGAGCTTAAATAAGCACGCTTGAAAATAAAAGTTTAGTGTCCCTTAACTTTTTTCTTGTCTTACAATTTTCTTTCTCCCTTACTACAAATTTATTATTCATTTCTATTGAAGTAACCAACTTCAGGCTACAAGTTTTCTACTTCACTTTTATTAATTTTACTTTAGTCCAATTTAAAGGATTGCAGAAACCCCAAATAAAAGTCCAAATTGTAACTGCCCCATTAGTCATCATCTGTCTACAGTGATGTAAAAAAAACTTGGTATAGGGGTTTTTTTATTTTATATTTTTCATTACATGACTCCTGTGTTAATTCAGTACTCCCTCACACATACATGCTACACTACACTTGCCCATGCAAAAAACAAACAAAACACCCACGTGTGTAGAAGGAAGTTGGTGGAAGCATTGTAAGCATTAATGGCCATTATATGAATAGACGCCTCACCTTTTCTTTTGTAATCATATTAGCTATGCTATTGCCTCCATAGATTTAACATCTGTCTCAAGTAATATACTGGCTGGTGGCATTCTTATATTTGAGCAGTCTGGCCCTGCAGTGCAGGGGCTTAGAAATGTTTATCCTCTTTTGTGGTTTTATTTAAACTGTAGGACACAAATTTGCCTGACACGATTTTATAGGGCTGGATAGGTCTTCCACGATTAACTGATAATGTATAATATTCTAATAAAAATACCCGACCAAGGGAGAAGAGGGGGAGAGAAGAAGGGAGGAGGAAGGGAAAGAATGATAAGGGCGAATAATGGGAAAGAGAAAAGGGTAGGAAGGTTAACCCTTTCCCCCAATTATTATTATGGGGATATGTGATATAGGTCTAAATAAGATGGAGTTGACTATTGAAGCAAACTGTAATGTTCCCTGCCCTGCTCAGAAACTGTATAACATCCGATTTATGTATGTTTATATTTTATGTGTTTGTTGTATTTATTGTCCTTTTTTTGTATGTTTATACTAAAAAAATACCCGACCAATTAATAGTTTATGAGAAGAGCTGAAATCTGCGTTACGACTCTTGTGTTGAGGGACCTAATAGTTTTAATTGACAGCAATCTATTTATTGTTGTAGCCCCAGGGCTGGATTTACTGTCTCTGCAGCTCTATGCTAAATTCTAATCTGCTTAATCCTTTATGAAATATAGTCCATTTACATAACTCACATGGCCGAGTGTCGAGTAAAATGGTAGCAAGGTTTGGCATATAGACACATAACCACGGAATTACCCTATATATCTTGCTCCTGTACCTTGTACTCCCTAGGTGGTGGTTTCTGTGGCCTTTCCGGAAAGGAAGCCATGTTTTTCACACTACAGCAGTCTATCAGTCAATAGAGAAAGCTGGATACCACAACAGATGAGCATGCGATTGAAAGGACACATAGAAAAGAGATGTATATTCTAGAGACTAGAGTACAGTATTTTGTTTCCAAATTAATTTACCTCATATGGAAAAAAAAAATGTGATGCTTTTTGCAAAATAACTGACCTAATTGTTTATTTAACAACATATTTTAGTGGAATTACTGTTTCAACATTTTACAGTTCTTTGGTAAACATTCACAGTGGCACCAAATCAAGAATTACAATCTAAAAAGGAGTATTTTTTTTTTTTTTTAGTGGTGTCCCATGTCCTGTCAAGCAGTGATAGACTTTATTTTAAGAGATACTGATATCTGCTTAATTGCGCTTTTTACTTTACTTTAGTGGAATAATAAGATGGTCCATTAAAAAGTGTTAGAAATGTCAATGCATACATCAAAATAAAGTAAAGTAAGTAAATTGTGGAAAAGAGTTAAAAATAAAAATAAAAGTATGTAACTACAATAAATTTTGTGTAATATTTTAATAAAAAACATTTTTTAATTATATGTGTTTAAACCATATTTATAGTTTTTTTTGTAAATTTCAAATGTTAAAATGAAATGAATATTCCACTTATATAGAATTAAAACACTTATAAAAGAGCTTGATTTATAGATTGAAGGAGAATTCTCAATTAATAAAACATTTGTTAAATTCACATAAAATGAATGGGTCCACATATTGAATTTTTGTCAGAACTGAAACAGTTACAGTGTTTTTTGGGGGGCTTTGTTTTTTATTAGCCCTACACGCATATCCTAAGTCTTAATTTTTTTAATTTTTTTTTTTTAAAGTAACTAATGTGAAAAGTAACACTTAGTTTGTTAAATGTGCATAATATTTCTCACCCATGCTGAGCTGGGGAACCACATTGTCGAAGACCTGCTTTGGAGGGCAGGGGTTAAGAATTGAAGACTTGATCAGTAGAAACAGGCTAAATACTGGTGACAAGGACAATCATAACAGACAGATCTTAAATGAATTGTACAATAAGGGGAAAAAAAATCAATTTACTACTAGGAAATAGTAGCTTCAACAGAGTGAGGATCGCAGACCCCCCACCCCCTTTCCGTAGAATCACTCCCCCCCCCCCCCCCCCCCACACACACACACACTGAAGGCATATCTGCAATGCTTTAGTTGCTTGAAACAAGGGCATTTCCATTTCTTAATTGATGCAATTACCTAGCAATGGTAATGGGCGTATTGGTCTCTCAGCAGTCATCAATCACACTACCATTGACCTGTCGGAGACTTTGCAAGTCTATCCTGCTGGGGCCATTTCTGAGCCTAATAGAGGAAAATGGATAACTCGTCCTCATTAATTAGGCAAAACACATCTTTTGGCCAAAGTGAGAACATTGCAAGCATGGAAGATGCCCCTAAACATCACTGAGTGTGTTCGATGATTATAATGTGGGCTGGGAGGCTACATTCATTTCTCTCTTGGGGTTTTAGCGTAAGAGTATTGCCTCCCTAATAACACCCATGCAGTTTTGGACTAGAAAGTGCTGTCCTTTTAATACCTATCATTTAAATTAACTTACTGATTTTTATTTTGTTCGTAATGCAGTCATTATATTATGCCATATAATATATATTTCATTGAATTGTGTGTTAGTTCTGTGTTTATAGCTTCCATACCGTTTTACTTGTTTATGACATTATTTCTATGCCTTTTGATTACTTATTATATTTCTTAAGTTACTAAGTGGACCCCGTTAAGTAGTGTATTCATTTGATATTTAACTATAATATGTATGGAAATGGAAATAAATTAAATAATTTAGTACATCTTGGTATAGTTTTTTTATTTTATAAACATGTTTATTTTTAAAATGCAGTTAAAAATTAAAATAAGGAAAGTAATCTATATTTAGGGAATAAAAGTGATAGATAGATGATAGATAGATAGATAGATAGATAGATAGATAGATAGATAGATAGATGGATGGATAAATATATATATAAAAATAGATATAGATAGATAAATAGAGATAAATAGATACATAAATAGATAGATAAATATAAATATATATATATATATATATATATATATATATATATAAATAGATATAGACAGATAAATAGATATAGATATATAGATAAATAGATAGATATAGATATATAGATAAATAGATAGATAAATATATATATATAAAAAAGATATAGATAGATAAATAGACACATAAATAGATAAATAGATACATAAATAGATAAATATATATATATATATATATATAGATATAGATATATATAGATAAATAGATATATAAATAGATACATAAATAGATAGATAAATAGATATAAAAATATATACATAAATAGATAGATAGATAGATAGATAGATAGATAGATAGATAGATAGATAGATAGATAGATAAAGAGAGACATTGAGTTAGAAAGATAGACATTCTTGAAAAAAGGCTTTGTTACAGTTGGCTATAGGTACCACTGCATTTTAGTAAAACCAAAAAGAAAAATACTAATAGTATACTCTAGAGGTCAGCTGTTCATTGCTTCATATAACACTGATAACCCTTATGGCACTTGAAGAGTTAAAACAAAAATCCGGCACCTTAACTTGGAATATCAGATGCTGAATATGATTGGCAAAGACATTATTATATCCGAGCTGTCCTGGGCTTTGGGATTATGGTGACGTCATTTTCCTTCTCTTCTATGGATGGATGCTAAAGAACTATAGACAAGCAAATAATACAACAAGCTGTCTTCAGATCTTGCAAGACTTCTATATCTTTTTTTTTTTTTAACCCCCTTCTGTTAAACTCAGCATCGCTGATTTTTTTTTTTATCCTAATAGGAAGCCAGCTGCCTTGTTGCATTATTCTACAGACTGAAGATGGTGGGCTTGTTAAGCACACAATCATATATAATTAAGTAAAAAGGCCATACTTGAGATGTACATCTGAATCAGGCTTTGTTACGGTTGATCTGAGCATAATTATTGTCTATGGTAATAAAAAAATCAGGAGCAGAAATGTCATATTCTCAGTTTGGATATCCGTACAGCAGTAACTCTCAGGTAAGTGGAGTGGTGGACCCACCTATGGTTCAAAAATATTGCTTTTATAGCAGTGAGAACATGTTATTTCTTTACTGAAATGTGTGTGTTGTATTTCTATTGTTTGAGCCAATATTACTTAATTTTTTTTTATACAAGCAATAAAAATTACAATATGTGTTTAACTGTATTGATCATTGTGTACCACATTTTTTTTTTTTGTTTTCCTGCAACAGTACTTAAAAAATACTATATAAATGAATATAATTATTGTGCTTGCGGTTTCTTGTCAGCCGTTTTATTGATATTGTTATTTAGTCTTTTTTAATAAAAAAAAAAAAAAACTTTAATCATATTGTAGTGAAAATTGTATTAGAACAAGAAGCCTGTCTGTAACCTGCTTATTAGAACATGCTAAAACCAGTTATGTTTTACGTTGGTTTAATATGTATGTTTCTGTAAAATTAATTTTAGACTTTTCATGTGTATAATCGATAGCTGTGGTTTAGTTTAAAGTGGTATTTTTTGCTGTAGTGATGTGATTAACTACTTACTCTAATGCAGACCATTTTTAGTTTTAATATTTTAATTGCAATAGATTGATTTGGTATTTATCTACTTTCTAATAAAATTATTATTAAAATGTTAGGATTTAAAAAAAAATAACTGTGTGCTGCATAAATATATGTACATTATTCTTATGTCTGAGATAGATAGATAGATAGATAGATAGATAGATAGATAGATAGATAGATAATCAGACATAATAGTAGTATTATATATACTTAATATATATGTTTAATATATCTATGAATGTCTGTATACATTTAAACATATCTGTTCTTTACCTTTCTCTGCGTTTCTGCCTGCAGTTTTTGGTCTCTACAAGCCCAAGCACAGGGTGCTATGATGCTGCACCCAGATCCTTGCCTGAGGTTCCTACTGCTACCGCTCAGACCTCTTCTATCTGCTGTCCGTCTTACGAGAACAGGTTGTTGGTTAGCACCAGGACAGATCTCAACGCAGCTCTTGGGGTGTATAATCCCACCTATGCTACAGCCAGCCAAAGCTATGCCAGTTATCTCCCCTACAGCACTGACCCAGCAACCTTATACCCCACTTTGGTGAGTATTTCAAATGATTAAGCTCTTCAGTTATTTTCTTAGCAAGTTTCTGTAAAATAACTCACATGTAGAGATGTTTCCAGACATTAAATTGTTCTAATGAGCATAATGATTTTCTACATAGTTAAATTAGAATTAGGTTGGTTCTTTTATGCCAGTTATAATGTCTAACTTTTTCATCTATCATGTAATTTTTGCTTGTAATAAAAATGGTTAAATCCCAACATATTTACATATACTGCTATCCCTGTAATATACTTTGTACTTCTTTTTATTTTACATAGAAACATAGAATATGTCGGCAGATAAGAACCATTCGGTCCATCTAGTCTGCTCAATTTTTCTAAATACTTTTATTAGTCCCCAGTTCCCTATCTTTAGCTAGGATAGCCTTGTGTCTATCCCACGCATGCCTAAACTCCTTTACTGGGTTTATCTCTTCCACTTCCGCTGGAAGGCTATTCCATACATCCACTACCCTCTCAGTAAAGTAATACTTCCTGATATTACTTTTAAATCGTTGCCCCTCTAATTTAAGACTATGTCCTCTAGTTGTGGTAGTTTTTCTTCTTTTAAATATACTCTGTTCCTTTACTGTGTTGATTCCCTTTATGTATTTAAATGTTTCTATCACGTCTATCATGTGTATGTTGTGCTATGTGTTGCACAGAACATCCCATGAGAACTATATATGAGGGTATATGCCTTCTTCTTCTGTGTCTCCTTGTTAGACTGCACAATATGAAATGAAGGATGGTACCAACGCTTTGCATCCAGGGATAGCACAGCCTGCCGCACACTACCCTTATGATTACACCTTGGGGCAGTACCAGTACGACAGGTAACATCCTATCAACAAGAATAACTGATATCCTGTGTGTAGTACTGCAGCAGACATCAATCCCCAGAATTTTTTAAGGGACTAACATTATATCCAAAGAGAAGCATATCATAACATAGCAGGTGTTGTCATCCAAGGGGTTGCTTCAATTGTAGAATACTAATACAGATGAATGTAACCAGTACATTTGTTTATGTATAACTCATCGCTATGTCAGCACTTATAAAGTTTATATACCTCACCTGGGTGACATTTTTCTCTGTTGAGGCCACAAAGTATGGTTTAGAATTATATTGTATATTGCTTATCGAAGCCGAACATTTCCCATTAAGGCTAAATGTATTCATTAATATAGGATAATTAATGAGTAATTAATCATCAAGCATCATGTTTTTATAGAGGAGAGTTTATTTGCTAACATCAACCATGGGTCTTTCTTTTTGTAATAAAAAAAAAGTTTAGAAATCAAAAAATAACTCAGCCATTCGATAACGCTTATACATTTACAAAATGTGTGGCAGCTGATAAATACATATTTACATTACTACATCATTAATTCAAAATATATTTAAAAAAGTATACTCATGTGGAATATAAACAGGTAAGTAAAAATGTTTAATGAAAAAATTCAAAAATAGTAGTTAAAGTACAATATTACTGTTGTAAAATCTAAGACCTGAATCATCTAGTTGTTTTTTTTTTAAATACACACTGTGCTTTTTGTCTCACATTTATATTACCTGATTCTGTTTCTTAAACAAGCAATACAAGAACAACTAAGTAATAATTTCTACATTAAATATATCAGCCCCCCTTTCCAAACTGTACTTTCTCTTACAGTAAAGGGAATAAATTAGAAGTTATAAAATACCCCTGCAAAGTCCTGTGAGCATATTGACACTCTACAAAGACAATCCTATAAATTAGATATAAACTATTACTTTAATCTAATGTACATAGGGATATATAGCATTGCTGAAAATATAATGCACATGTTTGTGCTCTATCATTTATTTTAGCAGACACATACTAGATACAGTATCTATTATACATTAGAGTAGAACAGTATGTCATAGATTTTGTTTCAGGTTTTAATATTGCAGAAAACAAAAAGATATTCCTTGAGAATTAATTAATTTGTGTATCTGAAATAAGTTATTTCATGTAAGAATTTTTCCAGCTGTTTCACAAAACACAATAACTAAGATCCCTTGGGAAAAACATTATTACATTACCGTAATTTTACTTGTAGTTTTTTCATCGGTTTCTGAATTTTCCTTTCCAGTTCAGTGAGAATAAGTCTTTATCAAGTCTTTGAAATATTTATTATGTGTTGGAAGGTTCGGTGCAGTGGATTTCACAGGCACGTCTAGGAGGAAAAATGCAACGAGGGAGACTACAAGCACTCTAAAAACATGGCTGTACGAGCATAGGAAGAATCCCTACCCCACCAAGGGGGAGAAGATTATGCTGGCCATTATTACCAAGATGACGCTCACCCAAGTGTCCACCTGGTTTGCCAATGCCAGGAGGAGGTTGAAAAAGGAGAATAAAATGACCTGGTCCCCCAAAAACAAAAGTGGAGATGAAAGGAAAGATGAGAAATTAGATGAGGAAGAATATAGCTTAGAGAGTGAAGATCCAGGTACCCATTTATACTGATGTTCTAGTTGATCCTAATGAAAATACAGAATATTCCAACATATGATTTATTTAGTTATTCCTATGTGAACATTTAATTTTATTTCAATTATTGTCAGTAAAATAATTATTCCATAACAACCACCTTATTATAAATTCTTACTCTGCAATGAACCAGAATACCTTTCATTATGTTATAGACATCAATACAACAGTTAAGATCAGAGGAACATAATGTTTTTGTGTTAATAAAGTTGTTTTTTTTTTTTTAAAGTGCTGCCTTTTTAATGTAACAGTCAATTCTAAAAAATACTAATTGGATCATAAAAGTAGGTCACATTACATTTTGGAAATCTATGTCTAAAAATGTTTTGTGAACATGAAATAGTTTAGTCTTTCATATTATGACAGGGAGAGAAGTCAGTGCCTCATCTCAGGAGAGACGTAGGATGATTTGTGCTATCAAAGTTTTTAATTGTCAACCCTGCTGTGTAGGAAGTAAGCCCTGGATTGCATTAAACTACCACAACTAGGGGGCATAGTCTAAAATTAGAGGGGCAATGATTTCAAAGTAATATCAGAAAGAATTACTTTACTGAGAGGGTAGTGGATGCATGGAATGGGCTTCCAGTGGAAGTGGTAGAGGTAAACACAGTGAAGGAGTTTAAGCATGCGTGGGATAGGCACAAGGCTATCCTAGATGTAAGATATGGAACTGGGGACTAATAAAAGTATTTAGAACATTGGGCAGACTAGATGGACCGAATGGTTGTTATCTGCTGACAAATTCTATGTTTCTATGTTTCCATAGTCTACTGACTGTTTAATCAGGTTCTTATTGAGAAATCCCATTCCCTTTTAAATACACTTTCTCTTCAACACCAAGCATAATGATACATCACAATATATTTGAACTCCGTGAATAATATTGTTTCTTTGCTATTTTTGCAGTGGATAAAATATGCAAGGATGAGAAGGTACTCGGTCTGAGTGACTTGGAGGATTTCGAAGAAGAGGCGTTTCATGAACCAGAGAGGAACCCAAACAATGATTGTGGTTTTCCAAATAGGGTCAGCTCTAATTCCCATGCATCGAGTGGCAGTGAGTGCAGCTTGACACCACCCTGCAACCCTCGCACATTTTTGTGTAATAAAGCCAATACAGGAGACCTTCTGGGAATCATGGTGGAGAGAGCTAGCCTTTGTGCACACAGTGATCAGGAATCTACATATGAAACAACAGAAAAGCCCAGAATCTGGTCGTTGGCTCATACCGCAGGTGCCAACCTAACAGTTGATGTTGAAAGTGGTGAGAAGAAATCAGTAAGCCCAGATTGTTTCATTAGTAGAAGACACTTGGCTCATGGCTTGCACAGTGAGGTGAGGGCCCTTCACAGCCTTAAAACTCATAACGAGAATGCTTTTGAAGATGTGACTGCACCAGCAAAGATATTTAGAACATCAACATTTAATCTGCAATCTTTCCAACTCAGCTGCTCCTATCCTGTTCTAGGGGAGACATGCCAAAATTCATCTGGAGCCGAAGGTATCTGCTTTTGCATATTCCTGTAATGATTTCTGGAAGCAAAACTACAAGTGATAACATTTCAGTTTTACTGGTCCAAAAAAATAATTCATTTTGATATACTCAAGACTCTTTTCTCATCTCCTCTCTGTATTAGCTAGCTGGGTCATGAAAAGAAACATACAACAAACAGAGACCACTTGATTTTTACAACTACTAATTTATAATGTAATATTTTATCAGGTTGAACATAAAGTGTAATGTATTGACCATTGATTATTACTGATTAATATATTAGTAATTTGATGTTTTTCAATCCATCATTTAATATAATACCTAGGGCTTTAATCATGAAAGACAGAATTAAAGGGAAACACAAAATTAAGGCAAAATGTGCAGTTTGAAGTATAGACAAATTGGGGAATCTTTCCAAAATGCCTGCTTTGACCTTAAGTTTGCAATTCTCAATTCCACTAGTTCTACATACATTGAAGTTTAGTGAAGTTGATTGACCAACTTATGCTATTTATGCACAGAAACGTATTGTAGTTAATATTCCCGAAGATTCTTAAATGAACCAAGGTAAGTAAAATGCAGGGTGAATTTTGTAGTTTCCTTGAGTGTATTTATTGTGGATCACACACTAAAGTAAAAACGTTAATTCCGTGATGCCCAATTTAGCTTTTGTCCTTGAAGATGTTTACCCAGTTATACTGAGTCTAATCAAAGTGGCCTCATCTGCCAAACCGCTACAGTGGGATGTTCTATGCCATCCATTTTAAATACAAAAACTTTATTAAAAAAATACATATAAAGTACCTTACTGAGCCCTCCATGCCTGCCTAGTTCTATCAGGGGACTGACATTTTGTTCTTCATCTTGGGTCAGATGAAGGTAGATTTGATCCAAGATGTCTGCCCCCTTGGTAGAGGTATACAAAGAGGGCTTGGTAAGATTTTTTATTTACATTCTTACCTTAAATCATTTCTATTTAAAATGTCCACAATGGATGCAATATTTCAGTTATAACTTAGTTTTTGCTAAGAAGTGTTCTATAAGAGAAAAACAAAAATAATCCTGGATCTCTTGTTTATGACATCACCTGTGGCTTGATATGCAAATGAACTACATTTCCGAGGGGAAATATGAAATTTGCATATCAAGACACAAGCTGACCTCATAAGAGACATACCGGAAACATATTTCCATCTTACGATATACATTTTTCATTTAATTCTGTTAATGTTTTTTTCTACAATTATAGTAAATACAATATTTAGATGACAGTTTAACCTTTCACACATCCCAGTAGCTTGATCCTTTCAAAGCACCTTTTTTTTATGGGTCATATAAATGGATAAATAGGTGGATAAATTTGACATCCTTTCCAAAGTTTGTCCAGATTGATAGTTTGTCTATAACCCAAGTGGTGTAATCCGTTATTTAACACCATTATAGCTCTGCATATCCCGTTCGAGGGTTCTTCCAAGCCGTTTTCTAAAAGGAAAAGTGTTGGGAGAAAGAACAATTAGCATGGGACAGAAAATCTGCTTTCAGAAAACATGAGGGGAAAAAGATTGTCTTATGTGTTTAATATCCCTAATATGTTAGGTTATTCTAAGTGAAGCTGAGTTGAGTGTCCATTAACTGAGAATGCACCTGGGGCAACATCAGTACCTAGAGACAGAGCTGAATTTAAACGTAGCATGGCTGTAAATACTTGTGGGTAAAGTGTTTTATCTTTTTCTACCATTGTGTTCCTGAATGGCATTTATAGTTTTACATTTACATGATAAAAATTCTTGGGTCTATTCACTAAAATATGACTTTGGAGGTCGACTTTGATTTTGAGACTAAGTCAACTTTGGCACCCGAGTTTGAAAAAAACAGGTTCGAGTCTTCTCCACTGAAAGAAATGGGAGGTGAAACGATCAAAGCTATTTTTGATATTAAGTCAAATTCAACACCCGAGTTTGGTTTAGAGAAAAAAAAAAAACAGGTTTGAATCTTCCCCATTAAATGTAATGGGAGGTGAAACAATCAAAGCTATTTTTGAGACTAAATCAAATACGGCACCTGAGTTTCATTTAGTGCTAAAAATAGCTTTGATCCTTTCACCTCCCATTACTTTCAATGGGGAAAATTGTAACCTGTTTTTTTTCGAAGTCAAACTCGGGTGTGTCAAATTGAAATTCGACCTCCAAAGTCAAA
Source organism: Pelodytes ibericus (assembly GCA_036172795.1). Classification (NCBI taxonomy): domain Eukaryota; kingdom Metazoa; phylum Chordata; class Amphibia; order Anura; family Pelodytidae; genus Pelodytes; species Pelodytes ibericus. The sequence goes on from CM069862.1 coordinate 184,579,118, forward strand.
TTGTACTGAATAGACCCATCTGTTACAGTCACTGGTCATCATGACATTATGTAGAATCATATAAATGAAGCACATAAACAATTCCTCCAATAATCTCCATTTCTCAATCTACTTTTTCCATGACACCTATACTAAATATATATAATAGGGCGTATGTTTTTCTTTAGGGTTGCCCTTTGTTTAATGTCAGTGGTGCTAAACACACAATCAGTTTGCACGTAAAATCACTACAAATGGTGAAACATGTACGTAAATAATATTATTTTGTTTTTAAAAAATGCAATAATTTAAGAAACAACCCGTCAAAAACATTTCTTAACACACTGGTTCACCACCTAAATATAAGTCCAATCGATATATACATTTTTCCCCAAAAGATTATATTAAATAACTCCTACTGCACATTGTGTTGTGATTGCCAATCCCATTCAACATTGGAATGAGACTTTATCTCATTCTATGTAGAAGTATTTCAACTTTTCCAATTTCTGGCCTCAAGCAAAAATATGTTTGAATACTTGCTTCAAATGATACACACTAATTCAGCCCCACCATGTGTGCTGGAAGTACCATTCAAAAAAATCACATCTCCAGCAATTTGAAGAAATGGATCTATCCATCTTTGCTAATTGATTCGGAACCAAGTACTATCTGTTGGCAACGTTCACGGCAACATTCATATTGAACGACTTCCAAGCCCTTTATTGAATTAAGCCATTTATTTCTGGGTATCTTTCGTTTAGGATCTTCTTCTCATTTCTTAATGCTTTCGTTTTACACAGCTCATCCCTCTCTATAATCCTGGCTACGCAATTTGATATAGCTTTGGTTTTTAAATGTCTGTTTAGTCGTTGGAATAAGGACAACATTTTTAAAAAAATTATAGGCATGTGCTTGTGTCTGTCTTCAGGCATCGGAAGTGATATGAAGACAAGCCAGGAAAATGCCGATCCCCGAGAAAGCAATACAATACAAGAGAAAGATTTACTGAGGACAGCATTCAGGCCAGTAATGAAGAGGTGAGGTGGGTAACCTATTACTACCGTATATACTCGAGTATAAGCCGACCCGAACATAAGCCGAGGCACCTAATTTTACCACAAAGAACTGGGAAAAAATATTGACTCGAGTATAAGCCTAGGGTGGGAAATGAGGCAGCTACTGGTAAATTTTGGCCCCAATCTGCCATTTAATATTCCAGGATATTGCCCACAATATGCCATTTAATATTCCAGGATATTGCCCCCAATCTGCCATTTAAGATTCCAGGATATTGCCCCCAATATGCCATTTAATATTCCAGGATATTGCCCCCAATATGTCATTTAAGATTCCAGGATATTGCCCCCAATCTGCCATTTAATATTCCAGGATATTGCCCCCAATATGTCATTTAATATTCCAGGATTTTGCCACCAATATACCAATTAATATTCCAGGATATTGCCCCCAATATGCCATTTAATATTCCAGGATATTGCCCCCAATATGCCAGTTAATATTCCAGTATATTGCCCCCAATATGCCATTTAATATTATAGGATATTGCCCCCAATATGCCATTTTAATATTACAGGATATTGCCCCCTATATGCCATTTTAATATGCCAGGATATTGCCCCCAATATGCCATTTAATATTCCAGGATATTGCCCCTTAGTATGCTCGTTATGCCACCCTCCTCCTCCCCTTCCCCAGAAACCAGTACTTACCTCTTTGCTGCTCCGTCTCCAGGTGCTCTGAAGGTCCCTGGCTGTGAGGGAAGCGTTGTGAGCTCCCCTCCAGCCACGCGGATCAATAAAGTTTGTTTAAAAAAAACACACTTTGTTGACCGCGCGGCTGGAGGGGAGCGCACAACGCTTCCCTCACAGCCACGGACCTTCAGAGCACCGGGAGACGGAGCAGCAAAGAGGTAAGTTTTAGATTTTTTTTTTTTTAGAGACTCTGACTCGAGTATAAGCCGAGGGGGGCATTTTTCAGCACAAAAAATGTGCTGAAAAACTAGGCTTATACTCGAGTATATACGGTAATTGTGATATCACCGTATTGAAAGGTGGGCGGCAAAGTGGTAAACTGAAAAGTTTAGCAAAAAACATGACTTAATAGCTGACATGGAAAGAAAGGAGATATATTCCAATTAGCTGTTCAGTTCTGATTTTTGTTATGTTCCTGTGAGTTCATCACAGTTCACCGTCTAATGAGCAGGCCTCACAGATGCTATTATAAAAAAAAAGTGCTACCTTTGGAGCAAACTGCTATAGCATTCTATTGTTTTCCATGGTTATTATACCTATGTTAGCAACTTTTCCTGAAATAGCACCAGTTATGTCTTGATAAATATGGCCCATAGTGTTTTAAACTGTGACGTATTGCTTATTTTGGGTGCAAAATAGTTAAATAAATTAATAATTAAGAAGTTATAGAATATACCGTGCCGTGCAAACGTTTTTGGTAGGTGTGTAAAATGCTGTTAAGGAAGAATGTTTATTTTTTAATCAATTTTTTAAAAAAAATGCAAAATTAACAAAACATTGGATCATGTAGCTTTGCTCAGTCTTGCCAAATGAACGATTTTTGACATAAAACAATCTTCAGCAAACATACCTTGTTAGAAGAGTTTGGCTGTTCCTCACCCAGTTTTATTCCTTCTACACAACTGTTTCTGTTAATGATTGTGCTTCAAACTACATATTAAATTGATGCTCATTATCACCTGTTAGGTTTAATCATATACAGAATATATACCTACAAAATTCATGCCTTTCCGCAAGCATACCTAGAAGAATTTATACTGTTTTGAAGGCAAATATTGATTTGATTTGATTTTTTCTTCTGTTTAGTCTCTTTGCATTTTGTTAATTGACAAAAATAAACAATAAACATTTTTTTTTCAAGCATTCTTACATTACAGCATTTTCTCACACCTGCCCCAAACCTTTGCACAATACAGTATGTGGTAGAAAGTGTTCATGAACAAGCTATTGTGTTTGTTTTAAAAAGTGACAATCCATAGCACATTTGAACAGTCTATATATTGTGTTAATATGTAAGTAGTATGTATCCTTGCTGTCCAACTGGTGAACCACAGGCAGTATATGGTCCTCAAGGGTTTTCATGCAGACCTAGCATCCTAGCTAAAATGCTTGTATGTGCAATTCTATAGTGTTCTATAAACACTGAGGATATAAAGGTTTTTTTTCATATAGTCACTTCCTGTCCTCCTCAAACTGAGTCTATTGAGTGGCCTATGAGTGACCTTGCTCTAGTACAAAGTAGGATCTCTGAACCAGGGGAGGGCTGGCAGCCTTAGGCCTGGGGGGCAAATCCAGTCAAGTGGCCCATTACATCATCGAATCGCCTCCCCATCCACGGCCATCTTTTCCTTGTTTTATAACGAATATTGCCAGGATTTTCCCCCACAATATACCAGGATTTGCCATTTAATATGCTAGAATTTTCCCTTACAAAATGCCAGGATTATGCCCCTCAGTATGCCAGGATTATGCCCCTCAATATGCCAGGATTATGCCCCTCAATATGCCAGGATTATGCCCCTCAATATGCCAGGATTTTCTCCTCAATATGCCAAGATGATGCCCCCTCAATATGCCAGGATTTTCCCCTAAATATGCCAGGATTATGCCCCTCAATATGCCAGGATTATGCCCCTCAATATGCCAGGATTATGCCCCTCAATATGCCAGGATTTAGACACCCAATATGCCAGGATTTTCCCCTCAATATGCCAAGATGATGCCCCCTCAATATGCCAGGATTTCCCCCTCAATATGCCAGGATTATGCCCCTCAATATGCCAGGATTTAGACACCCAATATCCCAAAATTTGGGCACCCCCCCCCCTACCCACGTTGCACACCTACGACATGACCCATAACCCACGTTGCACACCAGGACATGCCCCATCACCACATTTACATGCCTCCATCACCCCATTACATACACATTTCCAATATTATTTGCCATTAATATTCCCCAGCCAATTTGTCCCATAATATGAAAATGTTATTATGCAATTTAATATGACTAAGTAAATTTGCCCAATAATATTCCAAGGTTATCTGCAATTTAATATGCCCCTGCTAATTTGCCCAATATGCCAGTGTTAATTGCCATGTAATATTCCCCAGCCAATTTGCCCAATAATATGCCAGTGTTATTTGCCATGTAATATGCCCCAGCCAATTTGCCCAATAATATGCCAGTCTTATTTGCCATGTAATATTCCCCAGCCAATTTGCCCAATAATATGCCAGTCTTATTTGCCATGTAATATTCCCCAGCCAATTTGCCCAATAATATGGCAGTCTTATTTGCCATGTAATATGCCCCAGCCAATTTGCCCAATAATATGCCAGTCTTATTTGCCATGTAATATGCCCCAGCCAATTTTCCCAATAATATGCCAGTCTTATTTGCCATGTAATATTCCCCAGCCAATTTGCCCAATAATATGCCAGTCTTATTTGCCATGTAATATTCCCCAGCCAATTTGCCCAATAATATGCCAGTCTTATTTGCCATGTAATATGACCCAGCCAATTTGCCCAATAATATGCCAGTCTTATTTGCCATGTAATATGCCCCAGCCAATTTTCCCAATAATATGCCAGTCTTATTTGCCATGTAATATTCCCCAGCCAATTTGCCCAATAATATGCCAGTGTTATTTGCCATGTAATATTCCCCAGCCAATTTGCCCAATAATATGCCAGTCTTATTTGCCATGTAATATTCCCCAGCCAATTTGCCCAATATGCCAGTCTTATTTGCCATGTAATATTCCCCATCCAATTTGTCCAATAATATGCCAGTGTTATTCTGCCATTTAATATTCCCCAGCCAATTTGCCCAATAATATGCCAGTCTTATTTGCCATGGAATATGCCCCAGCCAATTTGTCCAATAATATGCCAGTGTTATTCTGCCATTTAATATTCCCCAGCCAATTTGCCCAATAATATGCCAGTGTTATTCTGCCATTTAATATTCCCCAGCCAATTTGCCCAATAATATGCCAGTCTTATTTGCCATGTAATATTCCCCAGCCAATTTGCCCAATAATATGCCAGTCTTATTTGCCATGTAATATGCCCCAGCCAATTTGCCCAATAATATGCCAGTGTTATTCTGCCATTTAATATTCCCCAGCCAATTTGCCCAATAATATGCCAGTCTTATTTGCCAGCCAATTTGTCCAATAATATGCCAGTGTTTAAAAGCCCCCCCCCCTTACCTTTTTCCCTGGTGGCTAGTGGCAGGACTTCCCTGGTGGCTAGTGGCAGGACTTCCCTGGTGGCTAGTGGCAGGAGGACTTCCCTGGTGGCAGGCAGCATGGTCCCTCCATGCTGCCTGTTCGGCCTCCCGGCGGTTGTGCCGACAGGTCACGTGATCGGCGCGCGTCTGACGTCAGAGCGCCGATCACGTGACTGTCGGCACTTCCGTGTCAGACTGCACAGGGAGCCGAACAGGCAGCACGGAGGTTTCTCTGTGCTGCCTGTTCGGCTCCCCGTGCAGCCTTGCAGGCAGAGCGGAGGTGAGAGGGGATCTTCCGATCCCTTCTCAGTCTCTGCCTGCAAGCGCGTTTTTTTTTTTTTTTTTTTAAACACTGGCCCAGCGGCCGTGTTTTAAATAGCTTAGGGCGGCCTGGGGGGCAATTGCCACCCTGCCCCCCGGCCCAGCCCGCCCCTGCTCTGAACAGTGCAACACATTTTCTGATGACACCACTAGAGAGACATTTGAATGGCATTATTCTCATTAGTTCCTGCAGAAAAAAAAAGGAAATGACTTTTACTCATCTAGTGTGGGCAGTCCTTGTTTCTTGCAAACTGCTGTAATTTCACAATTTCTTCTAGCTGTAAGACATGCATTTTAAAGTACTTTGAAAGCACATTAATATGTATCCATATTGGGAATATGCATTTTGGGCACTAGACAGTCCCTTTAACTCATGAACTTAATAATTTCCAGCCCCCCCCCCCCCCCCCCCCCGCAACTTAAGCTTCTGCATCTTATGTGTCTAGTCTCTATCCACCATTTAAAAAGTTGAGAAACACAGGTATATGTTTATTAAGACATTGCTTTAATAATAAGTTTCCACTTACTTGCCCAGAAGTGTCTTTACTTTACTGTACTTAGAGAAACTTGTACTTCTGCTTTTTTTATCCTTATAAATGGTCTTATAATTATTATGTGAACAAAAACTGTTTAAAATGTGTTTATCTTTTGTGCCACAACAGTAATTAATACTAATTAACCACAACTCTAATTCTTTTTTCTTTTTCTTTGTTACTAGGTTGGCCAATTTATGTAAAATTCTTGAAAATCCTCAGTATGCTCTTCAGCAATAAAACAATGCACAGCTATACTTGGAAAACACACTGATCATAAACTTTGGTTGAAGATAAATGAAATCATTGGTCATGGGATGCTCAAATTCCACTTTATTCACTTGAGAAACTCTTGCAGTGAACCAATATGCAATATGTTTCCCTTGGTGATCCATTAGAACAAAGAAAATCAGGGCTGTAAAAAAAAAAAAAGGAGAATTGAATTAAATATTATGATAAATACATTCATAATGATATGCAAAACTCTGAATTTTGTAATTTGTAACCTATTTTCCTTTGTGGTCATTTTTTTAAGGTTTATTTTGACTTTTGGGATACTTTAAGTTATATTTTGTCTAAACAATACTTTGTGTTAAAAATATGGACAGAACTTATTTCAACTTCACCTCCTGTTTTACCATATTATATACATTTTCCAGACCTTTCCAACTGCATTTTGACATTTTTTTTTAAAATTATATTTTAAGGGTTGAATTGGTCTTATATGTTTTTCATTATTTGGACATTGTAATAATAATAATAAACAATGTGTTTAAACATTTTAAGGCTGTAAAGCAAAATTTGAATATTATTAAAGTGCCATTAAATCTTACGCCAACTATGCCCTATTCTACAAACACAAATTTCTACATACGTATATGTAAAATATGTATATACATTTGTATTGTCATTGCTTATAATTAGTGTTGAGCGAACCCGAACCGCACTGTTCGGGTTCGTACCAAACATTACGGTTTTTGGACCCCGGACCCGAACACTGACATTCCACTGTATGTTCGTGTTGGAGTCCGGGGTTCAGCGATTACATTGTATGTAATGCTATTGGCATTCTATAAACCGAAATAGAGTCCCCATTCATAATGAATGGGGAATCTATTTCGGTTTATAGAAAGCCAATAGCCTTACATGTATTCCATAAACCGAAAGTCTATAAACTGAAAGACATTCGGTTTATAGACTTTCGGTTTATGGAATACATATAATGCTATTGGCTTTCAATAAACCAAAATAGAGTCCCCATTTATAAGAATAGGGACTCTATTTCGGTTTATAGAAAGCCAATTGCATTACATGTATTCCATAAACCGAAAGTCTGTAAACCGAAAAACATTCGGTTTATAGACTTTCGGTTTATGGAATACATGTAATGCTATTGCTATTCTATAAACCGAAATAGAGTCCCCATTCATACGAATAGGTCAATTGACCTATTCGTATGAATGAGGACTCTATTTCGGTTTATAGAATAGCAATAACATTACATGTATTACATATGAGAGTCAAATAGAACCGTCAAATACGGTGCTTACAGCGCACTTTGAAAAATTCTAATAGTTTTGGGTGGTAAATAGTACATTTGCGTCTTGCAGTGCACTTCATATCTGAGAGTCAAATAGAACAGTCCAATACTGTGCTAACAGCGTACTTTGAAAAATTCGAATTGATTTTGGGTGCTAAATAGTACATTTGCGTCGTGCAGTGCACTTCATATCTGAGAGTCAAATAGAACAGTCCAATACTGTGCTTACAGCGCACTTTGAAAAATTCTGGCTACCTCCTCCTCCTCCAGCGCCGCTTCCACCTGCACCGCCACGGTCACCGCCTCCTCAACCTATGGGTCACTTAGCATAAACTGAAAGAGAATACCCTGCACTCCAACCCTCTCTCAAATGGATAATTCTGTTGATCCTCCTGGCAGCCATGCTTTAGATTTAGATTTATGTTCTTCCAAAGCTAAAATCAAAGATTCCATCTAGTGCTATTTTATGGCTCAGCTGTATTTGTAATTTGTATGTATTTTATGTTATTTGAAGTTATTTCCCTATCCATATTTGTTTGCAGGGCACTTGTCCTACTCTTACCCCCATTTTACTTCCTTTTGGTCCCTCTAGCCCTTTCCAGGACTTTTTTAGAGGCAGTTTAGTGCCCAAAAGTTCGGGTCCCCATTGACTTCAATGGGGTTCGGGGTCAAGTTCGAGCCCGAAGCCGGACTTTTTTCTGAAGTTCGGCCGAACCCGCCGAACCCTAACATCCAGGTGTCCGCTCAACTCTACTTATAATAGAAACCCTTTCATTTTTCCATTGTCTTCCATCATGCTTTTTATTTTTTTAACAAAAAAGTGGTTGCCAGAAAAAGCTATCTGTGTGACACCCTTGCAGTTTTAAAAGTGGTCTACACCTACATTAGAGATTGTAGATATACAACGAAGTACACATTGTTATTCAATATTATAAAAACGAAAGATCCATTTGTTTAACATACAAGCACAAAGTTAACCGGCAATCAGGGAGACATTGTGAACAAAAGAAGGGTAAATTAATGTATTCATATTAGTGCCAAGCAGTTGACATATAAATGGCCATACTTGCTTCCAACCAATACGCTGCCCCTATAGCACTCTCCTCTAGAAAGAAGAAATTTAGATAGGTAGATCGCATAGGAGCAGAATCAGAAGGAGCTCTTTTAAAAAAATATAAACACAACCATAGTGTAATACAGTAAATGTGTCTGGTATCAAATGAATAAATGGAAATACACTCACAAACGGATGAAATAATAAGCGTCTTGAAAATAGCTACATTTTTCTTTAAAAGGCCTTGAAACATCTGGAAAGGATAAAAACAGGGTCACAAAAGACAGAACCTTAGGATAAAATAGTGGTATGTATCCCCCACCCAGAACAACTTATACGTTCCAAGATGTAAATGGACCAAATGAAATAATGGACCAAGGGCCGCCAGTCCACAAGAAGTAGCGTGAAAATGAAAACAGCATGAACAATATCCAATGGCAATACATGTTGACAATACACGCATCAAGATGAACAAGGAAGATGTCAGGAGTCTCTCAACGTGTTTCACCGGCTATTTTGGTATAATAAATATGAATTCCTGCACTAACATACACAGCCCAATAAGTTCTGGTTCATTAACAAAGTATCCAGACCCATTTTAAAGGCATCTAATGTATTTTCCAGCACCACTTCTTTAGGCAGTAAATTGTATACCAGTATTGTCCTTATCAAATTCCTTCTGCTGTCATAGACTAAATCTCCTTTCTTCAAGTCTTAGTGTGTGGCCTTTTGTCCTTTGTACTGCTCTGTTAACGGACAAATCTTTACAGAGCCTTTTTTATTGGCAATGTAGATATTTAAATAACATTATCATATCCCCTCCAGCGTGTACACATTTAACTTTTTTAGCCTTTCTTCATTCCCATTATTAGTTTTGTAGCCCTTCTCTGCACTTTATCTGGTTCCATAATATTTTATTTCAGAAAAGGCACCCAGAATTAAACTTTATATTCAAGGTGGGGTCTTATCATGGACCTGTAAACAGGCAGAATAATATCTTCCTTCCGTGAGTCAATAACCTTTTAATACATGCCACCAACTGGCACTGTGCCTTACTGCAAAGTCTATTGTCTACAATTACTCCTAAACAGGGGCGTTGGGTAAAATGGAGGGAGAAGGTGAGATGGAGGGTGAGAAGTGCGATATGATAAGGGTGGGGGTGAGATGGAGGGTGATATTCTGGAGAGAGGGGGTGAAATAGAGGGTGATGATAAGCAGGATGGACAGGGTAAGACGGAGGGAGTGGGTGAGATGGAGGGTGAGATGTGTGATATGATAAGGGTGGGGTGAGATGGAGCTTGAGAGGGGTGATATTCTGAAAAAAGGGGTGAAATAGAGGGTGGGTGGGGTGATGAGCTGGAAGGAGGGGTGAGGTGGAGAGTGAAGAGTCGTGATGATCTGGAGGGAAAGATTGGGAGAGACAGGTGATCAGGGTAATAAGATGGAGGGAGTGGGTGAGATGGGTGATAAGTTGGAGGGAGAGGGTGAGAGGGGTGATAAGATGGATGGAGAGGCTGAGAGGGGTGATAAGATGGAGGGAGAGGCTGGCAGGGGTGATAAGATGGAGGGAGAGGCTGGCAGGGGTGATGAGATGGAGGGAGAGAATACATTTTTACATGTTGCCCTTTACATTATGAAAAGTGTTCAGGTATAACCATTTAATCTATACATTTGCTGGGTTAAGTTTCCTGGTGCCATCTCCAACATGGCCATAGCAACTTATGCACTTGTAGATGTAGAGGCATAATATACTCAAAGTCCTTGCTGTTGGCACAGAGATAAAGTTAAACAAAATCTAAATATACGGATACAATATCTAATATATTTGCTTAGACATTTTCCTTGCACAATGTATACAGACAGGTGCATTAAATGAATGAAGGAGACTTCAGCATTGTTGGCCACTTGGAGCTCAAGGAGTTAAACTGTATACTAATATTATACTAATATGGCCAGGATTTGCTAGAAGGTAACAGTTGTGGAACTACAACTGCCACTATTCTTTAGTGCCCTGTCACTTCATAATGTCAGTCATGTAATAAAATAATTCCATCCCCCCATATAAATACCAGCTGGCTGAGAGTGATAGGCAGTGCAGTCCCCCATAAATGCCAGCTGGCTGAGAGTGGTAGGCTATGCAGTCCCCCCATAAATGCTAGCTGATTGAGAGTGTAATCTTGTAATCCAGCAGTGAGTGGTTAAGCAAGCAGGAATCATACAGGACTTGTAATCCAGCAGCAAGATGGTCACAATAGGCAGATACATGGAAGGTCAAGATACTAGCCAGGGTCAGGTCACATGAAAACAACATAAATGATATAACAGTCCACAATCAGAAGCACCAGAGAAACAGCAGAATGATATACAGACCAGGTAAATGGGGCACAGGCAAACGGAGAGAAGTCAGGAGGAAATCCGGGGTCAGCGATGGTAATAAATGCTACAGTAAGTAACACTTGGCTCAAAACAACGAAAATAACCAAACAAAGAGTGCATAGGGATCTTGCCCGCAGATCTTGGGGACACAATGGGCGTGATGTCATCGGGAGCGCGCCGCCATATTGGACATAGAAACCATTGGTTGTGGCATGTGCGGGAGCGCGTGATGATGGTTTCTGCTGTGAGTGCCAGCGGCTATTCAAAGGATCTACTATGAGTTCACCCTACCCCCCAGGGCGAGACACCCGGGTTCTCCAATGACCGTAGCGATCCAGGTGAGGTTTGTGAAAAGATTCTAGCAGGCTCCCAGTCAGTAGGTCCATAGCCCCTCCAATATAAAAGGGATTGGAGCTGACCTCGATGTAATCTGGAGTCCAATATATCCATCAATGATCACAGGTTCAGGTGGAGAGTAATGCCTACCCGGAAAAGGATTATCCACCTAGGGTTTGAGGAGAGATCCATGAAAAACATGGTGAATCTTCATGGAGTGAGGCAGTTGGAGTTTCATGGATAATGGAGAGATGACCTTCATAATCAGGAAAGGACCAGCGCATCTGGGACCTAAATTCTTCATAGGGCAAGATAATTTCAGATGCTTTGTGGGAAACTATACTTTATCCCCCACCTTGTAGGATGGAGCTGTAGATCGGTGGCGATCAGCAAACTTTTTATATCGTTGCTGCGTTTTGGGTCAAAATCTTGCGATGCAGGGCGTAAGTACAGGTGACATGAATAGAGGAGATAGCACTAGGTATAGGTGCACCAGGTAGCATGGGTGGATGAAAACAATAACTGAAAAAAATCTGTGACATTTCAATAGAACTGTGAATATGTTTGTTGCAAGCAAATTCCGCCAAAGGTAAGTACTTGATCCAGTCGTCCTGAAGACCCGTGCTGAAGCAGCGTAAATATTGTTCCAGAATTTGATTCGCTCATTCGGTCTGAACATTACTCTGAGGGTGAAACGCTGAAGTGAGAGAATGTTGTATATGCAATTCGACAAAAAATGCCTCCCAGATGTGGGACCTAAATTGAGTCACTCAATCAAACACTATGTTCTTGGGAAGGCATGTCATCTAAAATTATCATGTATAAAGAGATCAGCAGTCCCAGCAGCAGAAGGGAGGTCTGTATGGGGGACAAAGTGTGTAATTTTCATAAAACGATCTACTATAACCTTTAAGGTGGTATATTGATGAGAAGATGGTAGATCTATATTAAAATCCATAGATATGTTGGCCCAAGGTCTTGTTGGCACAGGCAGTGGTTGGAGTAATCCCGAAATTTTATGGTGACATTCTTCAGCATGAGTACAGGTGGTACAGGAGGAAACAAATTTGGATACTTCTTCTTAAAGTTTAGGCAACCGAAATGGATGTTGAATAATTGTCGAATGCCGCCATGTCCAGCCGCTGGGGAATCATGGTAGAATTGAAGTATTTGGAGAAGTCAGTGAATCAAAGGGTATTGCATGTATAACTTTGGAACAGAGGTATGTGTAAAGATGGCATCCCCTATGGTCTGTGTGGCAGCCAGAAAGTGGTTTGATTGAAGTATTGTAACTGTAGCATCTATACAGACCCCTTCTTTTTCAGACATAGGGGAAAGTAAATCATCCTTGAGATTACGAGAGCCTGGATGATAGGTAAAGGCGAGTTGGAATCATGTGAAGAATAGTGCCCATCTGGCCTGTCGTGATTGTAATATTCTAGCGCTATCCAAGTATATAAAGGTTTTTATGGTCAGTAAAAAACCATATCTTGATATAAGGCACCTTCCAATAAATGCCACCATTCTTCTAATGCAAGTTTTATAGCTAGATGTTCACCAACCTTTTAACTTTTCTCAGCTGGTGCTAAAGTTCTAGAGAAGAAAGCCATTGGATGCAATTGGTTATCCTCTTTATGTCTCTGTGATAGAACTGCACCTACTGCTGTGTCCGAGGCATCTACCTCTAGAGTGTAGGGACTGGATGGATCTGGGAAAATCAATATAGGAGCCTTAGTAAATCGTAGCATTTGGGGCAGCATCAGCCCATTTGAATGTCTTGTTCTTAGATGTTAGGGAAGTGATCTGTTGTATTATCTTAGAAAAGATTTGAACTAATTTTCTATAGAAATTTCGAAAGCCCACAAATCGCTATATACTCTTTTTGTTAGTGGGTGTAGGCCACTGCAGGATGGCAGTAATCTTCTTAAGGTCCATCTGGAAATTGTTAGGGGACGAGATAAAAACCCCAAAACTCAACTGATCGTTTTCCAAATGTACATTTTTCCAACTTGGCGTACAACTGATGATGTCTCAGTCATGTGAGCACCATCCGTACATGTTCTCTATGAGATGCCAGAGATGGGAAATAGATGAGTATGTCAAGTAGACAATAACAAACTGGTCCAGAACATCACAAAAAATGTTATTAACAAAGTGTTGGAAGGTAGCAGGTGCCTTACAAATGGCATGACCATGTATTCGTCCATTCGTCTCCTTTTATGCTTCGAACCAAATTATAAGCACCTCGGAGATTTATTTTTGGGAATATTTGTTCTGTCCATAGGTGATTCAGTAGTTAAGGAATCAGTGGTAGAGGATAACGACTTCATTGTAGTTATATTGTTTCATTCTCTGTAATCACTCTACCTCATGTATCAGTCTGTTCTTGTTCATCTAACTTAGTATGTAGTCCTCCTCTATGCTCTGTACCTATCCCTAGGTAAACTGTCTGATCTATATAAATAAATGTTAATGTGATTTAATCCACTGATGAAGCCACTGTGATGTTGGTGAAATGTGCACTTTATAGTTTCCTACTCGGACCAGACCTTTTTATGTATTCTTCTTTAATTTTATTTTTTGGTGTTTTCAATAATTTTGCACAATATGCTTTTTACTAGTTAGGTTACAATGCAATCCAAATGCCAAGGCTTAGCTTATATATTTTTATAATGTTTTCTAACAAGTGTTTTATAGAAAGAACCACCAGCAATTTGTTACGTTATTTATATGTAAGGCTACTTTCTATTTCTATCTGTTTGTTCTTGGTGGTGCTACATCCCATTAATTTACTACTTTATAGCATCAGAGGAAGCATTAAAAAACATTCTTTTACGGTGCTCTGGTACCTTTGTGTGTTCTTTAGCACTGTCATTCAATCCTGTCATACTGCTTTACTGCTGTCATACTGCTTTATTTGAAGTACAGTTGTGATATACTAAGCATTGCCATGATTTGTTAAAGTATGCTATCTTTATTACAAGTATTGTGGCCCCCAGACAAGGTCGGGGAGGGGCAGTCATGACAGGGTGCTGAGGGGATATGTCCAGCCTATAGTCGGAATTAGTGGGAGGAGTTGGGAAGTTATAAAAGTTAGGGAACAGGAAGTTTGGGAGCCATTTTAGAATAAAGTTTTCCCCTACCCGTTGTCCAACCCACCCTTCCTCTTTTTTCTGGTTGTGTGCTTTTATCTTCATGTCACAACATTGGCAGAAGCTTGCAGAGTATCCAGGAGGGTTAACGGAGGAGTCAATCGGGACCCCGGTGGGAGGTTCGAGGGGAAAGTGGTACCTTGAACCTCAGGATTTGTGGGGGCATTGTTATATGCCCAGAACATTGAGTCATTCAGCAGCCACCTGGATACTTGTGCATGCTTGGTTGGTCTTTCTGTTGTTATATGGAATGTTATTTTAGTAATGTATAAAATGTAATGCAATGACTATTTAAATAAAGTGCTGTGGCCGTTATTTACCCCACATTCTTGTTTTAAGTTATCAGTTATTTCTAGGCGAATACATACCCCCGATGATCGAAGCTACCATGTCATGACACCATCAATGTAATAACTTATGAATTAAAGGTATAAAGTCCTCTTAAAAAAAAAAAACAGTCAAACACTACAACAGTCAGTGTTGTCCATACAAAAATATTGAAAAGGGAGAAAAGGGAGAAATATATTTCTGTTTCTATATATACTGTGACACCTTTCTTAAGCAATATTTTCTAAGTCCGATCACTGTATGAAAAAGTATTGGAGACAAAAAAAAAAAAAATTGGATTGGCACAATGTTGTAAA
Source organism: Pelodytes ibericus (assembly GCA_036172795.1). Classification (NCBI taxonomy): domain Eukaryota; kingdom Metazoa; phylum Chordata; class Amphibia; order Anura; family Pelodytidae; genus Pelodytes; species Pelodytes ibericus. The sequence goes on from CM069862.1 coordinate 184,594,348, forward strand.
AGGAATTTTATTACCTGTCACTTGTGCACATTTATTCATGAAGTAGTTTGTGTATCATTTTAATGGATATAATAAAGTTAGGTTATATTGATTTTTTTTCATTTTATAATACTGCAACTTGTTCTTTCTTATTTTGGATTTTATATATATATATATATATATATATATATATATATATATATATATATATATATATATAAAGAAAACACAGGAGACTCAGCACACCGTTTAAGGGAGGTTAATCCACCAAAATATAACGACGTTTCAGCCCAACACTGAGCTTTTTTCAAGTCTCTTATATATATATACACACACACACAATCCAGTGTGTTCATATTTAACAGCTTACAAACTCTTAATGCTATAGTTTTCTTTAAGGTTACTTAAAAACACCATTCTAACATAACAAAATTGGAGATTTAGTTCAATTATATGTTTAAAATATACTTAGCCCACCACTATACCAAAGTACTCTAATATTGGTGAGTCCTAAGGTCTTTTCAGCTGGAATAATAACTACACATGAGTACATGCAATATACATGCTGGGGGTAAGGATTGTCAGTGCAATGTGCATGCTGAGGTGTAGTCATCTGAGTGCAGTCTGGATGTAATGCTGGGGTAAGTCCTGGGTGCTGGGGCAAGTACTTTTGCAGGTTTAGTGGTAAATGCACAGAAGCAGGTTAAGTACTTTGCACAGTTCGTATTATGTAGTACAGGAAATAACAGTATTGGAAATAATTCACCAAACAAGGCAGAGATACACAGCAGGGTTTTATCCAGGGCAAGCAGATTTGGTTTTGAAAGTGTCTCCACAATCCTGCCAAGCAGTTCAACTTCCGGTAACCATCTGAGAAAACAATTGGAAAAGACGGAATGCTTGTCCATCAGTCTATCTGAAGTAGTGTCAGAGTTAGTTACTTCCTACTTTTCTGCATTGCTTCCATTAGACTTATCACTGCACCAACTTTGCAACCATATGACTTGTAAATGCACTCATTTTGCACCCAAAGACTTGTTAATAGACTTGTGTCATGCACCCTTATGCCACTCACTAAAAATGACTACAGCACTGAAAGGAAATGAAAAGGATTTGCCATTGCACACACCAAGCACCTAAATGACTTGTCACTGCACCTGTGTTGCACAGAATGAATATAACACCACACCCATCCACTAAAAATTGCAAATTCTTCAGTTGCATGCAAAGGAAATGACAATGCACCCAAAGGATGTGCCAGTTTTCACCCAAAACAATTGCAACTGCACCTAAAAACTATGCACTTTCCACGTCACCGATTTTTCACCCCAAAAATGTGCAGCTGCACCCATTTTGAATCAACATAACTTATCAATTCACTAACATTTCACCAACATTAAAATATATACGTATTTAAGAAAATGTATTTTACAAAAATAATAACTTACAAATAAATAGCCCCATTTATAATTAAAATACATTATGTTTTTAAAGATAATTCTACACCTATTAATATAAATATTAAATATAATCATTGCACATTGTTCTACATGAATATAGATAATAGAAAAGGAAATACAACAAAACATATAGATTATTAATTTACTAATTATACATATAGATAGCACAGACAAGTAGGTAGGGTTAAAGTGCAAGAGCAAAATAGCCACTACCAGTAAAGAAAATGGCCACCATCGGCAAATAAAATGGCCACCACCAGTGACCAAAATGGCTGCCAGCCATGTGCAAGATGAAGGGAAAGAATGGGGACGTTCATCTTAAGTTGGAAAACCCACCATGATATTATCAAAACAAACACAATGATATTATTTGATTAAAGATTTCCTGTGTCAAAGGGCTTATATTTGTATATACTTCTTAGAAAGACAGAGTGAATCTGGTGGCTACAGTTGTTATCTAAGATTGTCCAGCTGGAAAACTTTTTGGGGACCCAAGTGTATCACTTCAGTGATACGAGTAGCCCTCATCTGAACTCATAGACCACCGAAGTGAACGCGAATAAGCACAAAAAGTTACCAATGTGGTAAAATTTTCGTGCTGACATTTCAGAAGTTGATCTCCTCTGGAGTTTGGTTGCCAAACCTCGGTCCTCCTTATAGTCTCCCGTGGGGAGGACTCTTTCTTATTTCGGTGTCATTTTATGAGCCTCGGCTATTACACAAAATGGCCAAAGAACTTCCTAAGAAGTCAATGGGAGGACTTTGGCTATTGTGAGAAAAACAAGATTTAAATACAATTTAAATCTGCAAAAATAAACATTAAAACATAAACATGATATATTAATTAAATGCATTAAAATAAAGTAAATGAACACAAAATAATACAAAATTATTTTGTTAATTAAAAAATGCTTATATTAAGTAAAATATACCATTATATTATACAACACTAATATATTATAATAGTAAATAAATATTTTTGTGTTTGAAATGTGTTTACTTGAATTCTTCTATACTTTTCTGTACAATTCTTTTCTGTACAAAGATCCGGCTTGATCTTTTTTCTACCTTTTATCTATCTGATTGCTCTTCATCATTTACATTTGCTGACATATCCTCCTGCCCCCATTCAGCTCTATGTTAATACCATTATTTCTCTCACTCACTAACTAAGCCCAATGTCTTAGGCAGAGGCGTTGCTAGGTTTCCAAAAGATCTGGGGCTATAGCGCATAAGACTTTTTTAGTTTTTTAAATGGAACCATATGGGCACTTACCAATATATGCTCACCGCTCTGAGATTCATGCCAGTTTTGTAATTTAGGAGCCTTCACAGGGCCAGTCCTTCAATGGGGCAGCTGCCGCAGGCAGCACCCTGGCAGGGGCGGCACTTTGCTGCTCTATGCAGCAGTCTTTTTTTTTTCTTGTGTCCAGGGGAGCTTGATTGAAGGAGGTCTCAGCCAATCAGGTGAGACTTATCAACTCTCCTGATCGGCTGAGAGTTCCGAAGCCTCCCATGATTGGCTAAGACCTCCTTCACACTGAGCTCAAAGCAAAGAGATGCCTGCAGCAGGTAAGTTAAAAACCTGACAGTGTGTGAATGAGTATGTGTATGTCAGTGTGAGTATGTGCATGTCAGTGTGAGTGTGTGCATGTCAGTGTGAGTGTGTGCATGTCAGTGGGAGTGTGTGCATGTCAGTGAGAGTGAGAGTGTGTGCATGTCAGTGTGAGTGTGTGCATGTCAGTGAGAGTGAGAGTGTGTGCATGTCAGTGTGAGTGAGTGTGTGCATGTCAGTGTGAGTGTGTGCATGTCAGTGTGAGCGAGAGTGTGTGCATGTCAGTGTGAGCGAGAGTGTGTGCATGTCAGTGTGAGCGAGAGTGTGTGCATGTCGGTGTGAGCGAGAGTGTGTGTCAGTGTGAGCGAGAGTGTGTGTCAGTGTGAGCGAGAGTGTGTGTGTGTCAGTGTGAGCGAGAGTGTATGTATGTCAGTGTGAGCAAGAGTGTGTGTATGTCAGTGTGAGAAAGAGTGTGTGTATGTCAGTGTGAGAAAGAGTGTGTGTATGACAGTGTGAGCAAGAGTGTGTGTATGTCAGTGTGAGCGAGAGTGTGTGTATGTCAGTGTGAACGAGAGTGTGTGCATGTCAGAGTGAGAGAGAGTGTGTGCATGTCAGTGTGAGAAAGAGTGTGTGTATGTCAGTGTGAGAAAGAGTGTGTGTATGACAGTGTGAGCAAGAGTGTGTGTATGTCAGTGTGAGCGAGAGTGTGTGTATGTCAGTGTGAACGAGAGTGTGTGCATGTCAGAGTGAGAGAGAGTGTGTGCATGTCAGAGTGAGCGAGAGTGTGTGTATGTCAGTGTGAGCGACAGTGTGTGTATGTCAGTGTGAGTGTGTTGTGTGTGTATGTATGTAACTGGCTGTGTGTGTGTGTGTGTGTGTGTATATGTATGTAACTGGCTGTGTATGTGTTGTGTGTATCTTTGTAACTGTCTGTGTGTGTATGTAACTGGCTGTGTATGTGTTGTGTGTGTATGTATGTAACTGTGTGTGTGTGTTGTGTGTGTATGTAACTGGCTGTGTATGTGTTGTGTGTGTATGTATGTAACTGGCTGTGTATGTGTTGTGTATGTATGTAACTGGCTGTGTATGTGTTGTGTGTGTATGCATGTAACTGGCTGTGTATGTGTTGTATGTGAATATGTATGTAACTGGCTGTGCATGTGACGTGTGGGACACATTAAGGAATTATTTTTTTATTTAAAAAAATAAATAAAACTTGCTGACTGGTGTGTGTTTGTGTAACTGGCTGTGTAGGTGACTGACTGGATGTCTGTGAGGTGTGTTCATGTGATTGTCTCTGTGTATGTATGCTTTTCTGATGTGCCATTGTCTGGCTCCTAAAAATTTTTGCTGGCTCCTAAAACTAAATAAAATTTGTCAAGCCCTGATATAAACATAAATCCTTCCTATGCTGTTTGGCAGTCCTGTAATAAAACATGTCACACATACACATAACACACATGTGTGACGTTATTTATTACAGGACTGCTAAACAGGATAGGAATGATTTATATATATATATATAGTATAAATCATTATGCATATATAGCATAAATCACTTATTTACATCCACCTTTGTGTATTTAAGCTATATATTGTTGGTTTGAGGTTCCTTATTACAGGACTGCCAAACAGCATAGGAAGGATTTATGTTATATATATATATATACACACACACATATGTAACATGAATCCTTCCTATGCTGTTTGGCAGTCCTGTAATAAGGAACCTCAAACCAACAATATATAGCTTAAATACACAAAGGTGGATGTAAATAAGTGACCCCCAACCCTCCCCTCTCTCCACCATACCCAGAGCTTACCTGAATGGGAATAGACCTGTTCTGCATCTCCCACAAGGTGACAGCCTGCAAGGATATCTTCAGAGCTGCCTCACTGTCCCACGTGGAGCTTCCTTCACATCCCTGTCATGATGCTGTGTAAAAGCCCTGCACTGATAGGATGCTCAGTGATGTGTCAGCCAATCAGTGCAGGGCTTTCACACACAGTAATGATGCTGTGTAAAAGCCCTGCACTGATTGGCTGACACATCACTCAGCCTCCTATTAGTGTAGGGCTTTCACACACTGTCTGTGTGATGTCAGGGGGCGGAGCTACACGGAGCTGCAGAGACTCGGGGCTTTGCTCATTACATTCGGGGCTTCAGCCCCCTTAGCCCACCCCTAGCGACGCCTCTGGTCTTAGGGTCATCTTTCACTCATTGCTCTCATTTATCCGCTTGTCAACTCCTCTTGTTTGAATCACGTTCGCCCGTTCCATACCACAGAGTATTATTATTACTATTATTATTATCTTCTGTCTCGACTGCTGTAATACTCTCCAAAATGCTGCTGCCAGGCTCATCTTTGTCACTTTCCACTTTTTGTTAATGTGCTGCTTACATCTGTAAAACTTTCAACGCTCTTCACATTTACACTAGGATCAATTTTTAAACATTAACTTTAACTTACAAAGCAACCCATTCTTTGGCCTCAACTTACAGTGCATCTTTTATCAACAAATACTACCCTGAATGCTACATTCCTCATGTGGCCTTAGCCTCTCTTCCAACCTCGTCACCTCTTCCCAAGTTTGCAAAACTTTACCTGATCACCTACCCACTCTTGAAACCACTTCCTAAGAACATCTACCTCACTCTCATGTCTTCAGAAAGCCTTTCAAAAGCCCCTTCTTCGAAGACACTTACTTTTCGAAATATTACTGCTCCCCAATGCACTATCACTGTCATTACCTTCTCCTTCAACAATTTCACTCACACTATGGGGCTACTGTCCCTTACTTAGTCTAGGTCCGGAGTAGGCATTCTTCGGCATGCCAGATGTTGTGGACTACACAACATCAGGGGGTGACGGGCGATACTGGCCCAGGTCACGCCAGGCAAAAAAAAATTCCAATCCATCCCCTCTGTTAAGCTGGTCCGCAGCTATGAGGGAAGCGTTCTGTGCTTGCCTCCAGCCGCACGGCTTCAATACAGTTTGTTAAAAAAAAAATGCGACTGGAGTTACTCAGGTAACTGGGGAAGGGGGGAGGGTTGTTACATAACGAGCATACTGAGGGGCAAAATCCTAGCATATTGAGTGGCAAAATCCTGGCATATTAATTGGCAAAATCCTGGCATATTAATTGGCATAATCCTGGCATATTAATTGACAGAATCCTGGCATATTGAGGGGCAAAATCCTGGCATATTACCGTATTTGCTTGAATATAAGAAAGGGTTTTTTTTCAGAGCAAATGCTCTGAAAAAGTCCCTTCGTCTTATATTCGAGGTCGTTTTATAATCTGACCTCAAATCGAGGTCAGATTATAAGACTGGGATCCAGGTCCCCCGCAGAGCTGCAGGGGACCTGGATCCCCCTCACTAACAGCCTGAGGATGTCTGTGCGATGCGCACAGACATCTTCTGCTGCCGCCCGGCACGACTGCCGGGACTTCTATGATGAAGCCGGGTACTTCCGGCTTCATCATAAAAGTCCCGGTGGAAGTGCCGGACAGCAGGCGAGGATGTCTGCGCGTATCTTGCAGACATCCTCCGGCTGCCTCCATTAGGCACCAGGGATATCTGGGCAGCCGGGGGATGTCTGCACTATTAGCAGACATCCTCCATGCTGCCTGACACTTCTGTCGATTTGACGGACTGGCTGTCCATCATAATAGACGGAAGTGTCGGGCAGAATGAAGGATGTCTGCACGTATCGAAACAAGGTGAGTGGGAAGAGAAAGGCAAGAGGAGGGAGGGAGAGGTAAGAGAAAGACAAGGGGAGGGAGGGAGAGGGAAGAGAAATACAAGGGGGGGAGAGGGGAAGAGAAAGACAAGGGGGGGCGATAAGGGAAGAGAAAGACAAGGGGAGGGAGGGAGGGAAGGGAAAGACATGGTGAGGGAGGGGGAAGAGAAAGACAAGGGGAGGGAGGGGGAAGAGAAAGACAAGGGAAGGGAGGGGGAAGAGAAAGACAAAGGGGAGAGAGGGGAAGAGAAAGACAAGGGGGAGAGGGGGAGAGAAATACATGGGGAGGGAGGGAGGGGGAAGAGAAAGACAAGGGGGGAGAGAAACATGGGGAGAGAAATACAAGGGGAGGGGGGAAAGAAAGACAAGGGGAGGGAGGGGGAGAGAGAGAAAAGTTTGGGGGGAGGGTGAGACAACGTGGGAGGGGGGAAAGATAACAATGGGGGAGAGAGAGGCAGCATTGGCACATAAAAGGAAATAAAAACAAGAAATGCATGTGTTTAATATCATAATTTTTATTAAATATTAAAAAGCAATTTACATGTGAATATATACAAGTTAAACTTTTTCCTATAGGGTAGTCTTATATTCAGGCTTTTAGTTTTTTTCCTAAAGGAATATCCAAAGTTTGGGGGGGTCATCTTATAATCAGGGTCATCTTATATTCGAGCAAATCGGTAATTTGTAAAATCCTGGCATATTAATTGGCAAAATCCTGGCATATTGAGGGGCAAAATCCTGGCATATTAATTGGCAAAATCTTGGCATACTAATTGGCAAAATACTGGCATCCTGAGGAGCAAAATCCTGGAATATTAAATGGCATATTGAGGGGGAAAATACTGGCATATTAATTTGCAAAAGAATGGCATATTGAGGGGCAAAATACTGGCATATTAAATGGCATATTGAAAGGAAAAATACTGGCATATTAAATGGCATATTGAGGGGGAAAATACTGGCATATTAAATGGGAAAATAATGGCATATTGAGGGGCAAAATCCTGGCATATTGAATGGCAAAATAGTGGCATATTAAATGGCAAAAGAATGGCATATTGAGGGAAAAATACTGACTTATCGAGTGGCAAAATATTACTGGCATATTGAGTGGCAAAATATTACTGCCATATTGACCAACTGCTCCCAACCACTCTCCATATTACATTAGACCGGGATAACATGCTTGTGAGGGTAGGTTAGAGCATTATGGGAGATGCTCTAGGTTGTAAATGTGCCAGAAGGGCTCTCCATTTCTTGTATTGGTCTATCCTTTGTTTGTCTATCATTGTCTGTAATTCCCTTTTTATGTTCTGTATCAACTCTAAATTGTTGCTGCTATATGATTAATTATCAATGCAAACTAATAGTGTGAATTCAAGCATTTCATTTTGTTGAAATATGGTGTTAGGGTTGCCACCTGGCCGATATTTTATTTGAAGAAAAGGTGGCAACCCTATCTGGTGTTGACCTTACTTAAAAATGTTGTTCTTCTTCATTCTCATTTGCTTTTCAGTGTATTGTAACAGGGTATATTACTTTTTCCTGTATTACATTTTATTTACTCATGCATCGATACAACTTATCATTTATTATAATTCATTAGAAAGAGAGAGAAAGACTGAATGAGAGAAACATGTCATAGGGTTTTGATTTTATTTTACTACAAAAATATACTATATCAGTACTATGTATATATATGAGTCTTTTTTCATGTTAATTTTTTTTTAAAATATTTGATTGTCTTGTGGATATCAACTTATGTAATCTGTTCTTGTTTTGTGGAACATGTAGATTAGGTTACTATTTAATATATACACATGTCTGTGACTTCCAGATTATTTTTAGACAATGATTAAAGTAATGCTTAAAAACGCCTTGGTGGGTTTTTTTTTGTTTTTTTTAAGGATAGAACCATATTAAGTTGACCTGCTTCACATCTTTTAAGGATGGGTTTTTCTCCCCTTTATTAAAGGTCAACTGACTTTAGATTATCCAGGCAGCTCAAGTGCGAATGCAATCTGTCATACAGACCAGATATGTATCGCAAATCTAGCAAAATATAATCTTTAGGAATCATATTTTGAATACTATTTTGATTAAAAAATAGGAGATAGGATTGATTCGGAACAAATATGCCAAGAAGTCTTTCCAGGGGAGAAATGCTATTAACCATTGCAGTTCTGTGCACCTGAAAGTATTTAACAAAAAAAAACTTCATAATACATTAAATTAAATTGTCAAACCAGCTAATTAACTTGCCAGGACTATCTCTCGAACTCTCTATCTGTCCCTGCAATCACACCCTGTAAAAGTATAAATACACTGTAAAAGTTTGAAGCTACCATTCTTTTGAATTACACAGAAGCCAGATAATCTGCAGGTCAAGCTGATTGTTGTGAAATAGTATGCTTTGCTTTTCTTTTTTTGTGTGTGTGGTTTATGATTTAAGTAAGCAAAGTGGGTCATGGGGGCAATCCCTAACCATCCAGCTGCCAATATAACGATAAAGTAAAAATCTGGTGGCACCAGGAAATGGGTCAGCAAGAGGGCAAACAAAAAAAAAAACGAAAGGGGAGATTTTTGGAGTCTCTGTTGTACATAATGTCATCTTTTCATCTACATGCTACTACTCAATTATGACTGTCAACATCAATTATCAGGAAATCAAAATCCCAGAAAGTCTTAGTGGTCGGGAATACATGAGGTTGAACAATGACATACACACATTTCGCTGCTCTCTTTTGAGTAGATTTAATGAAGTGTGCACACTGTCTCTCCATTAACGTTTGAAATCCAGTGCGTTGGCAAAAAAAGCATGTTTATAAACTTCCCATCCCAGCATGGGATGCTTCATTCTAAAAAAAACTACGAGACCTAGCTTTTGTTATAGTTGGGGGGGGGGGGAGGGAATGTAGAGGAGAATGTAGTGTCTGTGTTTACTAATTGGGTGACAATGAGCAGATCAGAATGCCGTTGGCCTAATGGTACTCAACTGCTCATAGACCTGTGAACTCTTGTATCTAATCTGTACTTTATAGGAGCCAGGGTTATATCTGTCCTCTTCCCTTCCTATTGACAATAGGAAATAAGATTAGATTTCTGTACATGAGAATATTTAGAGCTAGTGGTGAAGAAGTTTTTATCTTAAAAAGACTGATAAGGGCTGTCAGAAACCCACTATCCCTCCTCCGTCACATATATCTGTACCTTTAAAACAACATATGGAAAACTATGCTACCTTTTTCTTGTCGTGAGAGAAGGTGAAGTCAAAGCAATGGAATCCAATAATGCTGGATAATCGTGTTGTTTCCTATGAATTACATGTTTTTTCAAGCCAGGGGCAAAGGTTATGCACTATATATATTAGTCCACTGATAAATGCTAGTTTAGGTGAGTGCATTTTGTGTATTTGAAGCTTAGACCAGACTTCTGGTTCAGCAGGAGTGTCTCTGTATTGTACGTTAAGAAGGCTTTTTTGGTCCCAGGTAAGAAATACACATAAAGAGATTAAGCCCTTAGAGTATTTAGTGTTAGGACCCACTCCAATATGGGAGTACTTTGACGTAGTGATGTGCTTAGCATAATATGGCCAAATATGTGACTAGGATGGGCATGTACTAAAAAACGCAAATAGATTTTATGTGCAAAACTAATTTTGCACTTTGCTCCTTTTGCAATGTACTAAACATTTAACACACATAGTAAATATGAGCAAATTGCGAATAAAAATGAGCATATATGCGAATAAAAACAGGAAAGTTTGTGAATATTTTTTCTACCTCTATTGATAGCACTTGCTAAAAGCTGGTGTAATTTCTACACGCAAAATAAGAATTATTTTTCACAACATATTCGCAAATGTCTTTAGCGTGCGCAAATATAATCGGAAGAGAAGCAAATTGAGAAAAAAAAGAGCACAAAATTTTGTTTTACAGACTTTTTTCCCCATTGCACTTGTTTAGTACACAACCCCCCCCCCCCCCCACCCCCCCACCCCCAATCTTTAAATTAGGGATCTTAGATATCTGTTTTTAAGTAGCTTTAATGAAATCTTTAGAAAAACAAGAAAAACAAAAGTGCGCTTTAGGTATACTTCTTTTCTTGTTTTTCTATTGTATATGTGTGGCTAAGGGGCACACGGCCTAAGTGCTGCTAGGGTTGTGACCAATAGCGCTGGTTTCACTTTATTTTAATGAAATCTGTAGCTTTAAGAGTTTTTGTAACCTGTTTTGAATTGAGTGTGCTGATCTCTTTGGAATGTGTATAACTATTTGGTTTCCAGTAGCACTCCTTTATAATAAATGCTAGTTAAGGTGAGATCAAATAGAGAAAATGATGATATACCATAACCAACAGAGGACTAGACTCAAAGACAACACTGAGCACCTGATCCATAGAAGCAGGGGTCTACCACACCAGACAAGATCTAAGGTGCAGACTGTGTAGACCGTGAATCGATATTTTAAATGGAAAGACATTGGAACATATCGCCAGGGCTGGTGGAAGGATTTTTTGATAGACAGGCAAAAGTGCTTTTTGGTGCCCCCCCCCCCCCCCATTCGATTACTCTCCCCATACCTTTTATCTATCCTCTCTCTCCCTATATCTCTTTCCCTACCCCACATCTCTGTTCTCTCCCCCCTCATCTGTTCTCTCCCTCTCCCCCATCTGTCCTCAACCCCTCCACCCCCATCTGTCCTCGACCCCTCCTCCCCATCTCTGTTCTCTTCCCCACCTACCCCCATTTCTGTTCTTTCCTCCTCCTACCCTCATCTTTGTTTTCTCCCACTCTTCTTCTCACCCATTTCTGTTTTCTCCCCCTCCTCTGTTCTTTCCCCTTCCACCCCTCCCCTGTACTTTCTCCCCCCTCCCCTGTTCTCTTTCCCCCCTCTCCTGTTCTCTTCCCCCCTCTCCTGTTCTCTTCCCCCTCTCTTGTTCTCTTTCTCCCCCTCCCCTGTTCTCTTTCTCCCCCTCTCCTATTCTCTTCCTCCCCCCTCTCCTCCATAGGAAGCAGGCAGCCGTCTGGTCGGCGACTGGCTCTCTCTGCTAGCGCAGAGAGAGACCATAGTTTTTGAATGAGATCAGCAGGGGGGACCTTAACTGCGAGCCCCCGCTCTGATTGGCTGTACGCGTGGCTGACAGCATGCGACAACCAGCAACGGCCGTGCCTCGAATGTGAGACACAGCAGTTAGTAAACCCGCATATAGGACTGGCTATATAGATGCAATTTCTAATTTTTTAACCTGTCCTATAATAATAAAAAATGCTTATAATTCTATATAGTATGTCAATTTATTCTGGAAAATGTGATTGGGAACTGACAAACAAATCGGAACAACTGGAACATAGGTGAAAACAAAGCTGTGACTCGATATCATTGTATTTTTTTTTAATTGAGCTTCTATCGGTTGCTTGTTTAGTTATGGTGGGTTTCAGTTCTTTTTGAAGTTCTCATTGGATTTTCATTGCTATTCATCGTAATACCCAAGGTAGGTTAGGACCTAAATTTCAATAAAAGATACACGCAAATTGCTTTTTTGTGCTCTTGTACAAAAAACAAAATGACATTGGCTTTAACATGCAAACACGGTCCAGAAATACTTAATGACTGGTTTAATCTGGATTTAACTTAAATCTTCTCACTAGGATAAATGACAACCAATAGCTTTTTTTTTCTCCTTGAGAGAACAGGTTTCTTAAAGGGACATTTGCACCTGGGAAAAAAGTTAATTTCAAATTGTTATTTTATATACTACATCTAATGTGACTGTTTGTTTCATGTGTGTATGTAAGCAACTAATGACTTGTCCTGTTTGTATAAAATTACTTAACATAGAAACATAGAATGTGTCGGCCTCTTTTCATTCTATACAATCACCTATACAGACAAATAGACTTAGCTTAATACAAAGCATTCCACATGAAACCTACAAAGGATTAAATACATTTATACATTACATTTTAATGGATTATAATAATTATCAGCTTCTGCAGGGTTTTATCCGCCCCTAGATCCATATATTTTCATATTGATATTGCAGGTTCATCATATTTTATTTTAGGTGTAAAATTTCTCTATTTAGAGCTATTTGACTGTCAATTTCCACCATTTTTCGGGTTGATTTTCATACATTTTCGGTGCTGGGATTTCGACCAGTGGCGTCCCGAGGGGGGGGCGGGGGGGGGCGGCCCGCCCCGGGTGCCACTGACTAGGGGGGTGCCACCGGTGCTGCCGGCACCCCCCGCGCTGCTTACCTTTTTTTTTTTTTTTTTTCAGGCGGCCGAATCCTCTGGATGCGGCCGCCGGGTGAAAAAAAAAAAAAAATCACAGCGACCGGATGTGACAATACGTCACATCCGGCGACTGTGTTTCCCTCCTCCGTGCAGGAGGTAGAAGAGAAGACTGCACGGAGGAGTCGTCCGTCCGGGAGAAGCAGCGATTTGGTAAGTGATGGGGGGGGGGGTGGATTGGCACTATATTACTGGGCTCTGGCTGGCACTATATTACTGGGTTCTGGCTGGCGCTATATTACTGGGCTCTGACTGACACAATATTACTGGGTTCTGGCTGGCACTATATTACTGGGTTCTGGCTGGCACTATATTACTGGACTCTGACTGACACAATATTACTGGGTTCTGGCTGGCACTATATTACTGGGTTCTGGCTGGCACTATGTTACTGGGTTCTGACTGGCACAATATTACTGGGCTCTGGCTGGCACTATATTACTGGGTTCTGACTGGCACAATATTACTGGGCTCTGGCTGGCACTATATTACTGGGTTCTGGCTGGCACTATATTACTGGGCTCTGACTGGCACTATATTACTGGGTTCTGGCTGGCGCTATATTACTGGGTTCTGGCTGGCACTATATTACTGGGCTCTGGCTGGCACTATATTACTGGGCTCTGACTGGCACTATATTACTGGGTTCTGGCTGGCACTATATTACTGGGCTCTGGCTGGCACTATATTACTGGGTTCTGGCTGGCACTATATTACTGGGTTCTGACTGGCACTATATTACTGGGCTCTGGCTGGCACTATATTACTGGGTTCTGGCTGGCACTATATTACTGGGCTCTGGCTGGCACTATATTACTGGGCTCTGACTGGCATAATATTACTGGGCTCTGGCTGGCACTATATTACTGGGTTCTGGCTGGCACTATATTACTGGGTTCTGACTGGCACTATATTACTGGGTTCTGGCTGGCGCTATATTACTGGGTTCTGGCTGGCGCTATATTACTGGGTTCTGACTGGCACAATATTACTGGGCTCTGGCTGGCGCTATATTACTGGGCTCTGGCTGGCGCTATATTACTGGGCTCTGACTGGCACAATATTACTGGGCTCTGGCTGGCACTATATTACTGGGTTCTGGCTGGCACTATATTACTGGGTTCTGACTGGCACTATATTACTGGGCTCTGGCTGGCACATTACTGGGTTCTGAGTGGCACTATATAACTGGGCTCTGACTGGCACGCTATTACTGGGCTCTGAGTGGCACACTATTACTGGGCTCTGACTGGCACTATATTACTGGGTTCTGAGTGGCACTATATTACTGGGTTCTGAGTGGCACACTATTACTGGGCTCTGACTGGCACACTTACTGGGCTCTGGCTGGCACTATATTACTGGGTTCTGGCTGGCACTATATTACTGGGCTCTGGCTGGCACTATATTACTGGGTTCTGGCTGGCACTATATTACTGGGTTCTGAGTGGCACTATATTACTGGGCTCTGAGTGGCACACTATTACTGGGCTCTGACTGGCACACTTACTGGGCTCTGGCTGGCACTATATTACTGGGTTCTGGCTGGCACTATATTACTGGGTTCTGGCTGGCACTATATTACTGGGTTCTGGCTGGCACTATATTACTGGGCTCTGGCTGGCACATTACTGGGTTCTGAGTGGCACTATATAACTGGGCTCTGACTGGCACGCTATTACTGGGCTCTGAGTGGCACACTATTACTGGGCTCTGACTGGCACTATATTACTGGGTTCTGAGTGGCACTATATTACTGGGCTCTGGCTGGCACTATATTACTGGGCTCTGACTGGCACTATATTACTGGGCTCTGGCTGGCACTATATTACTGGGCTCTGACTGTTACAATATTCCTGGTATCTGACTGGCACACTATTACTGGGCTCTTACTGGCACACTATTACTGGGCACTGACTGGCACAATATTCCTGGGCACTGACTGGCACAAAATTACTTGGCATCTGACTGGCATAATATTCATGGGCACTGACTGGCACAATATTACTGGGCATTTGACTGGCACACTATTCCTGGGCTCTGAGTGGCACACTATTACTGGGCACTGACTGACACAATATTCCTGGGCACTGACTGGCACTCTATTACTGGGCTCTGACTGTTACAATATTCATGGTATCTGACTGGCACACTATTACTGGGCTCTGACTGGCACACTATTACTGGGCACTGACTGGCACAATATTCCTGGGCATCTGACTGGCATAATATTCCTGGGCACTGACTGGCACAATATTCCTGGGCATCTGACTGGCATAATATTCCTGGGCACTGACTGGCACAAAATTACTTGGCATCTGACTGGCATAATATTCCTGGGCACTGATTGGCACAATCTTACTGGGCATCTGACTGGCACAATATTCCTGGGCTCTGAGTGGCACACTATTACTGGGCACTGACTGGCACACTATTACTGTGCACTGACTGGCACTATATTACTGGGCTCTGACTAGCACAAACAATAATACTGGCTCTGACTGGCACAATATTCCTGGTATCTGACTGGCACAATATTACTGGGTTCTGAGTGGCACTATATAACTGGGCTCTGACTGGCACGCTATTACTGGGCTCTGAGTGGCACACTATTACTGGGCTCTGACTGGCACTATATTACTGGGTTCTGAGTGGCACTATATTACTGGGCTCTGAGTGGCACACTACTACTGGGCTCTGACTGGCACACTTACTGGGCTCTGAGTGGCACACTATTACTGGGCTCTGACTGGCACAATATTACTGGTATCTGACTGGCACACTATTCCTGGTAACTATAATTGTACAATTTTCAAACATTGAAAAAATTGTGGGTGTTTTCTTGCATTTTTATTGTGGGGGGGGGGGGGGTGCAACACTCGGGGTCCGCCCCGGGTGCCAAATGCTCTAGGTACGCCCCTGATTTCGACCCAGCTAATCCTATGGATTCGCCCTACTTCGTAGGGGCCGAAAGCACAAGAAATGAATCTGAAATCGGATAAAACAGACGAATTTCTGGCATTTCAGTCCTCCAGTTAATAACTGGAGAATTGAAATGCAAAAATGTTTTATTTTTTATTTTTTAAATGGCCCCTTCGGGGCGAACAAGCTGCCATTGACCCCAAAAAAATCTCTTGCCCCTAATTATAATCATGGGGGGCCCAGAGCAAGAAGTCAGAAAATAGAATAAATGTAATTAGTTTTATATTTGCGACCATTTGCCTTTATTATTTTCTTTTCACACTCTTCATGTTTGACGGTGGGCTTCACTAGGGAGCAGCATTAGCTCTCTGTGTTAAACACACACAGACCTCAGTCAGTGCTCCCCATAAGAAATACGCTGTTCTGTGTTGTCACTATGCTTGTGTTTTTTTAATTAAGCTTCCAGTGGTTGCTTGTTTAGGTATGGTGGGTATCAGTTCTTTTTGAAGTTCTCATTGGATTTTCATTGCAATTCCTCGTAATACCCAAGGTAGTTTTGGACATAAATTTCATTAAAATATACACGAAAAAAAAATATATTGTACAAAAAACAAAATGACATTTCCTTTAACACGCAAACATAGTACAGCAACGAGCAACACTGACTGAGGTCTGTGTCTGTTTAAAACACAGAGCTGATGCTGCCCACTACTCACCAGTGAAGCACACAATCCTAAATGAAAGTTGAAGGAGGAGATGAGATATTGGATTGGAGGGTTTTTTGTATCAGTAATTATATACACTGTTCTCTCCTCAACTTTTCTGTATAAATATATATAAGTATGCATATATTTTGTAATTTGCTGTTAAATTTGAAACACTTTGTAGAACCGTTCTGGACTTGGTCCCCAGGACGTACTTGAAAATGGGAGAAATCTCAATGTATGCTGTCCCAGCTTGACGGTGTATGACCCTAACCAGTGCTGTTCAAGAGGTGAACAATCAACTTCCCCTCATGGTGTTGGGAAGAAACTATCTGCAAGCGGTAATTTTGAAGATCTTAAGTTCCCTGCTGGTCTTCTGCTGATGTGTTAATTATATTACGTTATAATATGTTAAATATAATATTTTATGATATGTTAATTATAATATGTTATGTGCTATTATATATTATACCCAATAAAGCGTAGTCTAGCGATGACCAGTTGTAGCCCATCTAAGAGCAAGGTGAGGCCCAGCTGACTTAACTACCCATATTCTCATTTGTTCTGTTAAAATGGAATTTTGTTTGAATGAAGAGGATATAATCTGTTTTTTAACTGGTTTTGTGTTACTGCTGAATAACCAAACATCGTTATTACCAGTGCTGGACTGGGAACCAAAAACCAGCCCTGAAAAAAAATTGTATACCAGCCCTATAGCATAACATATTTTTTTTGTTCATAAAAGAGAAAAACATACATTTTAAAAGCACAGCTGAAGAGTGTATTATTTATAGATAAGACTGATATACCAGCCTCTATAGGGCAATATATACCTCCAGTATGTACATAAGGTTATATCAGACACAATACCCTTATATATACCCCATGAACAGGGCAGTACATTGGCCCCTGTATGTACAAAAAGTTAAATTAATTGCCCTGTGCAGAGGTATATATCAGGTCAGTGTGTGAGACATAACCTTGTGTTCATACTGGGTGGATATATTGAAGTACCTCAGCACCAAAATTGAACAGGACTTGCCCCAGCACCCATGACTTGCCTCAGCACCCAGATTGCACTAAAATGGCTTGCTCCTGTACCAAGAACTTATACCAGCAATTAGGTTGCCCTCACAGGAGTTTACTCAGCACCCATATTTCCCTCACAAAACTTGACCCGGCACCAATATTGCACTCAAGACTTGACCCAGCTGAACTGAGACTGAACTCACAGGAATCGCCCCAGACCAGCGCTGAGATTGCATTACAGGAGCGGATCCATAGTCTTTTTTCAGGAGGGGAACTGCCCATGGTTTTTTTGTATTTTCCTCTCCTCCATGTGTGTAGTCTCTCTCTCTCCTCCCCCCTCGTGTGCGTATTATCTCTTCCAGCTAATTTCTGTAATCTCTCTCTCCCTTTCATTTCTGTAGTCTCTCTGTCCCTTTCATTTCTGTAGTCTCTCTGTCCCTTTCATTTCTGTAGTCTCTCTCCTCCTTTCATTTCTGTAGTCTCTCTCCCTTTTCATTTCTTCAGTGTTTCTCTTGCTCTCTCCTCCCCCCTGTAGTGTATTCCCCCCCCCCCCCCCCCCCCGTAATGTCTCTCTTTGTGTAACAAACATATATGGTGTATATATAGGAGTTTGTAAACTAATAAGAGGTACATTCTGCTTTTAAAATTTGGGAGACACTCATTTTCAGGGATTTTAGACTAGAGGATGATTTAGTGGAATCTGGGAGCCTATTGCATATATAAGGAGCTCCGAAAGAGAACACACATTGACCGGCTTCCTTTTTGAATTAAGGGCTGGTGCTGGATCTGAGATTTTAGGATTATAGGATGGGGAGTAAGAGTGAACGTGCTGCTCAGGTAGAGAGAGAGCTTTCCAGAGAAGTGGCTATGCATTAAGTAAGCTAAGTGGAGAATGCAACTGGAGGCAAGAATCAGCCAGTTTAGTTCTTTTAACATTTTACAGTGACGACAGTTATAATTGCACTGGAGGACAAATCAGCACAGTGCATTGTACAGTGGACCAAGATAAGGATTCATATACTACATCACCAAAGGGTAGAAGTCTCCCAATCTTTACCTTTTCAGAAAACCTAAATAAGAAACATAAACAAAATATATACTGTTAGGGCCGGTAGAAGGATTTTTTGCTACACAGGCGAAAGTGCTTTTTGGTGCCCCCCCCCATCCCATGACTCTATCTCTCCCCATATCCCTTATCTATCCTCGCTCTCCACATATCTCTTTCCCTAACCCCATATCTCTTATCTCTCCTTCCCCATATCTCTCTCCCTCTCCACATCTTTTCTCACCCCTCCTCCCCATCTCTGTTCTCTCTCCCTCCTACCCCATCTTTGTTCTCTCCACCTCCTACCCCATCTTTGTTCTATCCCCCTCTTCCTCTGTTCTCCCCCCATTTCTGTTTTTCCCCCTCCTTTGTTCTCTCCCATTCCACCCCATCTCCGTTCTCTCCCCACCTCCCCTGTTCTCTCCCCTCCACCCCATCTCGGTTCTCTCCCCTCCCCCATTCTCTCCCCTCCCCTGTTCTCTCCCCTTCCACCCCATCTCTGTTCACTCTCCCCTTCCCCTGTTCACTCTCCCCCTCCCATGTTCTCTCTCCCCCCTCCCCTGTTCACTCTCCCCCCATTCACTCTCCCCCTCCTCTTTTCTCTCCCCTTCCACCCCATCTCTGTTCTCTCCCCTCCCATGTTCTCTCCCCTTCGCCCCCATATCTGTTCACCCTCCCCTGTTCACCCTCCTCTTTTCTCTCTACCCCCTCCCCTGTACTCCCCCCTCCCCTGTTCACTCCCCCCTCCCCTGTTCACTCTCCCCCATCTCCTCCCCTGTTCACTCGACACCCCTCCCCTGTCCCGTCCCCCCCAGACAGACCCTGGGAGCGCCAGCGTGGAGAGTAAAAAAAAAAAAGCCGGTAGAGTCACTGGCTGGGGAGATGATCTCCCCTCACCAGCCCTCTACACAGCCAGAGTGGAGCACCCTGGGATCGGGCGGATAACACCAGGGGCAAGGTCCACCCCCTCCCCATGAAGCAGAGCGGCGTCTACTTCACGGGGAGCTGAGCAGCATGAGCTCAATGTGTAAAACACACATGGGGTTCAGTTAGTGCTGCTCGCGCTCCCCGTGTGGAGTGATAATGCAGGACATTGGAAATCCTCTGCGGCACCATAAGGCGGCTGCCTAAGCAGCCTTATGGTGGCGCCGACCCTGCATTCTGTAAGCACAGCAATAACTAGCAATTGCAAAATTGACCAGTTTGACTTGGACTGTTTATCAGCCAAGACCTCCCCTTTTTTATTAATCCAGTGAGGCTTAATTCTTCAATTAGTTAATATTAAATATCATCTGCCAATTGTCTGTCCAGTACCAATGTTTGTCCAAATCTCCCTGCAAAGCAGTGGCATCTAGTACAGTCCATATTTGCCTACCTACTTTTGTATCATCTGTAAACATGTATACATAGCTTCCAACAATTGAATGGAAAAATAATGGGACAGGCTGACTCTCCTAGCAACCACGTAAGCATCCTCCCCAGCACAGGAAACCATAAGACTAGGAAGACAAGACATATATTGGTGGCAGGGGATTCAATTATTAGGAAGAGACAAGACCCTGAATTCCAAACAGTATGTTGTCTCCCAGGTGCTCAGTTTTGCCATGTTGCGGACTGGGTAAACAGATTGTTAGGAGGGGTTAGGGATGATCCAGCAGTATTAATACACATTAGTATTAATGTCAAAGTTAGTGGCAGTCCATAAAAATTATTTTACGGCACTAGGTCATAAGCTCAAGCAAAGGACCTCCAAGGTAATATTCCTTAAAATCTTACCAGTACCATGTGCTACATCAGGGAGACATCAGGGAGATAAATGCATGGGTGTGAAGGTGGTGTAAGAAAGAGGGATTTGAGTTCTTGGAGCACTGGGCAGACTTTGCAGGGATGGAATTCACCTCAATGATGAGAAGAACAAAACTTTACTTATCCACAATGACTTAATGTTTTTTGGTACCACTCAGCCACGTTGGCCGTTGGCCACCTGCCTGCCGTGTGTTTTATTATTTCTGTGTGGATTACCTTCCTGATCCTTTCTCTTTTCTCATTTTTTTCCTCACCCCACATTTTAGGTTCCCAAATTTACTTTCCTGCTTCTCTCGTACACTTTCTTTAATGACGCTCCCGTTCACAATTTAAACTAATACTCTCCACTCGCTGTAACCTCGTTACTCTTCCAACATTTTTCTCTCTTCTCATGGTCTTGCACCTCTGTTACCCATTTCTAACTGGTACCCCTTTAAAGGTTGGTTCATATTCAATCCCCAAAAAATTTGGTATAGCTAATTATTACTCCATTAAACTGACCATTTGTTAATGTGCATGTCCTCCAGAAGTGAGCTGTTTAACCTTTGAATTGAGATTTTAGCACCTAGAACACTGGGAGGTTCATTAGAATCTTGATGCTTATCTACTACTCCTAATTTCATGGCCACACCGTCATCACAATTCTGATATCAATGTTTCAAGGGAGGGCTACGATGGAGAGCTCCTGCCCGGAATCAATTCCACAGCGATGCTCCTCAGGTGTGTCAACAATACAATTTCCCAAATGGGCTGTGATCCCTGTTTATCCTGCTGGTCATGCTAGTCATATTGGACAACACCAGTTGTGTTGGTAAAACAAAATTCACACTTTATTAGCACAAAACACGGAGATAACCGGGATAAAACAATGAGACTTAAAGGGATTAAATCTAGCGTATGAAGAAACAGATATTTGAATGTGGTGCTATTGGGGTGGCGACCAATAACCGGTGGGGAAGGTGTGGTTAGGAACAGACTTGGCAGCACCAGGGGGATTTGAATCGGCACTTTAACAAATAGTTCCAGGGGGAAACACACAACATCTTTAGCCCAACATAGGCACTATGTTCCTTGGGGAACATAATTGGTCACGGTGGGTACCATGAAACACTGTTTCACTAATTAGATATTTATGGTTGTTCTTACATACCCATGACAAAGTAGGGCTCATCCATGAGACAGTTAGTTGCTTACCTGACACTATTTACTATATTCGTAAAAGTGCGAGACGTTTTTATATGACAAATATATCATAAAAAACAAAAACGCAATAAATTTATATTTTAAAAAAAGGACATTATGGAACTAGAAAAAGTGCAAAGGAGGCCTACAAAATTAAAAAGGGGATTGGAGGAGTTTAGTTATGAAAAGAGACTAAAAAGTTGTTGTTTTTATATATGCTAAAATAACTGTGTTTTAGGGGGAATATTATAACATTATATAAAAAAAAGCTATCCAGTGACTCATTCATTGACAGAAATGTACAAAGAATAAGTGGTAATCCCCTTAAAATGGAAGAGTGAAGACTCCATAAACAACAAAGGAAGGGATTGTTTATGGTAAGGATAATAAAGGTACTCACTGCCAAGAGAGGTGGTGCTATCAAATTCAAAAGATGCCTTTAAAGATTGCCTGAAAACGTGCTTCTATGGGGAGTGTGTAAGAGTAGGTGTGTGTCAATGTGTGTTTAAGTGTCTGTATATTTCTGTGTGTGTGTGAGTCAATGTGTGTGTTACCATCTGTGTTAGTGTGTGTACATATGTGTAAGTATATCTGTTTGTGTCTGTGTGTCTAAGTGTGTAACAGTGTCTGTGTAAGTGTGACTGTGTATTTCTGTGTGTGTGTTACAGTGTGTATAAGGGTGTCTGTGTAAATGTATGTATGTGTGTAATGGTGACTAAGTGTGTGTCTGTGTAAGTATGTGTGTAAGTGTGACTGTGCATATTTATGCGTGACCCTGTGTGTAAATGTGACTGTGTATGTGTGTAGGCAGGGCCACTTTAACCAATTCTGAAAGTGGGCACTTCCCAGGCACCAAAAAAAAAAACCTGCACCTAGGCGTCCGTGACCCTAGGATCAGCCCTGGATATTAATATTTTAGAGCTTCTTGATCCAAGGAGAAATCTGATTGCCTTTTGGAGTCAAGAAGGGATTGTTTCTTCTAAGCTGCAAAAAATAGGATTTGTTGCCATTTGTTTTGGATAAAAAGTAGGAATGATAGAAGGGTTGCATTTGATGCACTTAGTAATTTAGGTAGAAAAAAGAGCTATGTTACTATATTTATGTGTCTTATATTTCACCCTAATAATTTTTTGCTGACAGTTGTCCTTTAAATAGAAATCAAGAATATTAAGTTATGTTTAAGTGTCGGCATTTTAAATAGAAATGTTTTAATGAAACAATCCGAATAAAGTACCTTTTTGAGTACCACTTTGCTTGTGTAGCACTATAAGAAAGCGGATATGTTGTTTAAAATCTTTGGTGTGATAGGACAGAGGCAGCATTTTCAAATGAAGAAAGATCTAATCCAAGATGTCTGCCCCCTGGCAGTGCTATAGAAAAAAAGGAGTCTCTATGAGCTACTTTATTTATATTCTTTCATTAAAGGATTTCTATTTAAAATGTCTACATGTGTTGCAATGTTTAAATTAAACATAACATAATTTTTGTCAGCAGTTGTCCTTTAAAAGAATTTTGTTTTGTAAGGGAAGATAATATTTTTTTTCACTGTTTTAGTGCCACAGGAGACATTACACACCATTTTGGCAATCAAAGAGTGGCAGTGGCGTCCCGAGGGGGGCACAATATTACTGGGCTCTGCATGGCACAATATAACTGGTATCCGAATGGCATAATATTACTGGGCTCTGACTGGCACAATATTACTGGGCTCTGCATGGCACAATATTACTGGGCTCTGACTGGCACAATATTCCTGGTATCTGACTGGCACAATATTTCTGGGCTCTGCATGGCACAATATTCCTGGTATCTGACAGGCACAATATTCCTGGTATCTGACTGGCACAATATTTCTGGGCTCTGCATGGCACAATATTCCTGGTATCCGACTGGCACAATTTTACTGGGCTCTGTATGGCACAATATTACTGGGCTCTGAATTGCACAATATTCCTGGTATCTGACAGGCACAATATTCCTGGTATCTGACTGGCACAATATTACTGGGCTCTGTATGGCACAATATTACTGGGCTCTGAATGGCACAATATTACTGGTATCTGAATGGCACAATATTACTGGGCTCTGAATGGCACAATATAACTGGTATCCGAATGGCATAATATTACTGGGCTCTGAATTGCACAATATTACTGGCATCTGAATGGCACAATAATTATGGCATCTGAATGGCACAATATTACTGGTATTTGAATGGCACAATATTACTGGTATCTGAATGGCACAATATTCCTGGTATCTGAATGGCACAATATTACTGGTATTTGAATGGCACAATATTACTGGTATCTGAATTGCACAATATTACTGGCATATGAATGGCACAATGGTATTGGCATCTGGCACAATAATACTGGCATATTAATGGGCAAATAGGCTGTGGCTTATTAATGACAAAATGATACTGGCATATAATTGGGCATATTGGCTCTTATAAAGAGAGAGAGAGAGATGTATGTATGTATAGATATGTATTGTTTTAGAATTGTACAATTGTCACCTCGTGGGGCTCCTGTGTGTTGCATAATTAATGGTGGTTCCATGTGTGCATAATTATGGGGCGTATTTATTGGGCCCCATGTGGCATATTTATTGGGCCCCATGTGTGGCATAATTAAGGGACTCTTTTGTGTGGCATAATTAAGGGACTCTTTTGTGTGGCATAATTATGGGGCACCTGTGTGTGTGTGTGGCATAATTACTTGGGCTCCGAGGTGAGGCATAAATAGTGGGGCTCTGGTGTGGCATAATTTATGGGGCTCCTGTGTGTGTCATAGTTATGGGGCTCCTGTGTGGGGCATAGTTAATAGGCCATCTGACTGGCATTACTAAGGAATCTGTTTGGCATTGTATTGGAGGAAATCCATGGGGGTGACACCAACCCTAGTGACGCCCCTGAAGAGTGGTATTCTGTTATTAGAAACAAATCCAATATGGAGTGTTGGTACCTTTTCATTAGCACAAATGTGACCTGTAGGACTGTTTTGTACATGCTTGTTTGACACTATGATGACACTGTGATGTCACTGTGATGACACTGTGATGTGACTGTGATGACTGTGCGATCTAGGCACTAAAAGTTAAGATTGGAGGTCGAGATTAGGCTTGCCCCATCCTCGGATGCCTGATCTGGGCATCACCAAATTCCGGTAACGCAACGTCGCTCGCTCTTCCAATTATAGACCTGGCCTCTGCTCCTGAGATAAGATAAATCCCCCCTCCACTGTCCCCCTTTTTTTTATCAAACGTCTATTGAAAATTTTATATGGAGAATTTTTATCATCTGAAAACTATTCTTGTTTTGACTAAACCATATTAAATTGTACTCTGTATGTTAAACCGGTTATCTTTGTCCTGTGTATAAAAAGCGCTCACCGCAACACAACACATCAATTCCTCTGTGGCATGCCTTAAGGAACATTATTGTTCCAAGTGGGTAACTGTACATGTAGCAATTTTTTATGAAAAAAAACTTAATAGTGAGTAAAATTAAGTCCAACGAACACTTGTTTAGTATACCTTTGGAATATTGAGTCGTACTCAGTAGAGTTAGAAAACATGATGTGTCTCAACTGTGACATGAGAACACGTGGTATGTGTCCCACCTTTTTAACATTGCGACAGTGTAGCTGGCAACTGATTTGTTTTTTTGTACATCTTCTCCAGGTCACGTAAGGTTCCAACCTGTGAAGATGTGGATAAAAAAGTTCCATATGCTTTGCTGGAATACGTTCAACCTCAGTCTCTGAGTTTGAGAGAGTGGACGGATTTAAATCCATATTAACCAATCTGTGATACGATCTGGGCATGGGTCACACTTCACCAGTAGTGGATGCAAATTGGAACCCATGACCGTCCCACAAACTTTTCCAAAGAATTCTCCATTAAAGGAGAAATAGTTTTCATATAACACTTATTGTTATATCCTCATGAGAAATTCCTTCATTGTTTACTCATAGCCTAGCTTTTCTGCCACTGTTTCCAGAGCCCTTAAGGGGGGATCGGGGTATAGAGGCTTAAACAGGATATTATCAAGAATATCTTTTAAAAATGTCTTTGTATGTAATATTTGATCCTCTATCTGATATCATCCCCCTAAAAAAAAATCTGTTTGCACTATATATTTTTATTATGCTTTTGGAATTTTGGCAAACAAGCACTTGATATTGACACAAAGTTGTTATTACATGTATGATATTGTGTTATACACATTGATGTACTGTGACTTTTAAAAAAAAATTCTTCACCTTGTCTTTGGACATTCAGTCCCACCCAGCTCAAACTGAGCTGTTTTTATTAATGATTATAAAATACACCCTTTGAGGTCAATGTGGGTGCATTTGCCCCAGATGATCAACGATGCTCTGACTCACCATAAATGGGACTAAAATGTTAGGGAGAGACTATTGCATTTACCTATTTGGACTTCTGGCTCTGGTTCCCATGGATCTCTGCTAAAGCCCAGTCCACTGACTCTATCAGCAGCTGGATTGGCTGGGACACAAGCTCCCTGTGCCTGTCTGCTCCATGGAACAACTCCTGCAAACTGCAAAGGGAGAGGATACTCCTCCATCAGATTCGCCTAGGGCCGTCACGCGTATGATTCCCTTCCCATCTCCCTAGCAAGTTAACTTAACACTGTGTAATAGCCTTCTCAGACCTGTTCCCTCCCACACTGCTGGCTAAAACTAGACTAAAAAAAAAACAATTCAGATGACTAAAATACCACAAAACTAAAATGGCATTATAGTCAAAAGACTATGGCTAAAACTAAAGAAAACATTGGCATCAAAATGAATACTGGCTGAATGGGTATTGTGGGGTTGAGGATAAGGATTCATAAGATAGTTGGTAGTTGGTGCATCAGATAGGAATAGGTGAGGCTGTGATATGAGGTCAAATGTTTACATTAAATTAATGTTGAATGTTTAGGTGGATCGTCAGCCTCATCGCAATGTTTTTGTGGTACAATTGGTTGAGGTGTATTTCAGTGGTACCTTGTTGTAGGAAGTGTCGATTAATGGCACATTTTTTGTAATGTTATAATGTTTCATGTCAAACCAACAAAGTGGGCTGGAGTCTAAATACATTATCATGTGTATGATGCGGTAAGGATGGTAAGTCCAGTTAATGGGACAGCATTTTGTCTTTTCCCTGCTTCCCAAAGTTGACGTTGTTGGGCCCTCTTTCTTTGGTTGCAGCTTGCTCTCCGTGGCTAACTTAAAGGTTTGTTGTTTAATGAGTGTGTTAACTTAATTCATAACTAGTGTTGAGCGAACCCAAACCGCACTGTTCGGGTTCATACGGAACATTACGTTTTTTGGACCCCGGACCAAAACACGGACATTCCACTGTATGTTCGTGTTGGAGTCCGGGGTTCGGCGATTACATTGTATGTAATGCTATTGGCTTTCTATAAACCGAAATAGAGTCCCCATTCATAAGAATTTCATATGAATGGGGACTCTATTTTGGTTTATAGAAAGCCAATAGCATTACATGTATTCCATAAACCGAAAGTCTATAAACCAAAAGACATTCGGTTTATAGACTTTCGGTTTATGGAATACATGTAATGCTATTGCTATTCTATAAACCGAAAGTCTATAAACCGAATGTCTTTCGGTTTATAGACTTTCGGTTTATTCATAACCAAAACCTCTCATTACTAAAATACTGATACCATTTATTTCCAAATTATTCATGTGAGAAGCACAGATGTTCATGACAATGTTCTGTGAGAAAAAATATATTTTTCTGTTAACAGGAGAAAGTGTTATTATTATTTGGCTCTCGTTCTCATTTTATTCTGTAATTAAGACATCACATTTTGACACACGGCAAAATATCCTGTCTGTTCTCTCAGACCTGTATGTGTGAACAAATGGATCTTTGCTGACCTCTAGAGACTAATCTAACCATGTACAATGATTAAAATACTGCTGAAACTAAAAGGGGAAGTTGCTGAGTCATTTCTTAATTTGGGATATCTTTGAAGCAGATTGCAATGAATTGTGTTAAATAAACTATTTTAATTACACAGTGTCTTCTGTGAAACAAAATACATTTTTGTTCTATCCTAAAACGACTGTGAAAGTGCTTGTTGAAAAAAAAAAGGCTGCTAAGGAATTTTTTTTTGTAGAATGGTTGCTACTGCTGCCACCAACACTGTTACAACTGTCTACTTCCTACAAATGCCTGTAGTATTCATGACTGTTTTGGGCACTGTTATGCAGGTTATTGCCATGATACTGGCTAAGCTTTATTGGAACCAAATACCACAAACCACTTGAGTGCCAAAGGATAGACATCACTGCACACTTGCATGGATTCAAATGTAGGAGCAGGCTGTGGGCCGAGGGGTCGGAATCCCTTACTATTCTACCTTTTACCTGTTAAACAGCTGCCAGGAAATATATAGGGCTGACTGAACTAACTATTGAAGATTACTGCTTGTAATTTCATTATTTCATAATTCTTCTCCTTGCCCTGGCCAACCCTGGCCCCTGTCCTAGTACAAATGTCAACTTCTCTTTCAATAAGGGCCTCTCCTGTGTCCATTGCAATATCCGCTGCCTTCTACCCAAAATTGATGAACTAAGAGCATGGTGTCAGGTGTACAAACCTAAAACTCTTGTTATCACTGAATCCTGGTTAAGCCCTAGAACCCCAGACTCTGCAATACAAATACAGGGTTATATCTGTTCCAGAAAAGACAGAAATAAGAGAGGAGGAGGTATTGTTTTATATATTCATGAGTCACTGAATTTCATAAACCTTTCTTTATCAAGTACCCCTTCTACTTTTGAAGTTATAGCCGGAAGAATATTACACCCATTCTCAAAACCATTAGTACTTGTAGGGATCTATCGCCCACCAAATTCCCCTGCTCAGTCACTTACTGACATCAAGAATCTACTGGGTGATATTAGTGCCCAAAATAAGAAAATTGAGCTGCTCGTATTTGGAGATTTCAATGTAGACTGGTTAAACCACAAAAATGTTAAAACATGCTCACTGTTCAAATCCATGAACCTAACACAACTTATCTCTTCTCCTACTCGGATGAATCCCAACAGCTCTAACCATACGCTGCTGGATTGGGTCCTTTCCTCTTGTCCCCAAAGAATCCAGCAATCTGGCATTCTACCCAATGTGTTCAGTGATCATTGCATAGTGTATTGTGTACGGAAAGTAAGACCCATCAAATCGACCCATAGAGTAATTGTTACAAGATGTTTTAAGAAGTTTAATCTCCAGTCTTTTCTCAATGACTTGAGTAATTGTCTGTGGAGCAGGCTAAGCTTGATACCCGATCTGGACTCTGCAATTGAATATTTTCAATCTGAGTTTATGCAGGTCAGATAAACATGCCCCCCTGCATAGAGTGAGACTAAGGGATGCCCATCTTCCCTGGGTCTCAGCTGACCTCTTGAACTTATTCCATTTCAGGGATGCTTTATGGTCAAAATTTAAGCAAAGTGGCTCAGACCAAGATCACAACACTTATCGGCACGTCCGCAGTAGATGCAAGACTCAAACCAAACTTGCCAAGACAACTTATTTCTCTGAACGGCTGAATAGAAATCTAGCGAACCCTACCAAATTTTGGAGCGTCATAAAAAACATGTATGACCCTCCGCGCCGCTCAGAACCTACCACAATTAAGACACATAATGAAGTTCTAAAATCTCCAGTGACAATAGCAAATGAATTCAACAACTACTTTGTAGAATGCGCCACAGCTCTTGTAGCAAAACACCACAATGAAGATCAGGCCACTTTTTCTATGGCAGACAAGTCGCTATCGATATCACCCCTGGCCAAACACAATGCTGAATTTGAATTTACTTCTATATCAGATAGTGAAATAGCAGCGCATCTCCTCAATCAAAAAATGAAATTACAGTGTGGGCCGGACCTACTTCCGTCAATGCTGCTGAGGCTGAGTGCGCCTGTTACTGCGCGACCCATTGCCTGTTTAATCAATGCATCCCTGTCCTCTAGTTATGTCCCCAAAGCCTGGAAAAAAGCCAGAGTTATCCCCATCCACAAAAATGGAGATGTAAACTTGGTGTCAAACTACAGGCCTATTTCACTGCTACCCATACTTTCTAAAATCCTGGAAAAATGTGCCCATGATCAACTGTGCGAGTATTATAAACGCTCCAACTATCTAACCTCGCTTCAATCTGGGTTTAGGTCAAATCACTCCCCGATAACTGCTCTCTTAAAGGTGACCAATGACATTTAGAGTGGCATGGAGAGGGGTGAACTCACAAGTGCAGTTTTCCTAGACTTTGCAAAGGCCTTTGACACAGTTGATCATGATCTTCTGCTAAACAAGCTAAGTTGTTCGGGTATAAATGAGAGGTCACTCTACTGGTTTCGTTCATACTTGTCTGATAGATCTCAATATGTGTCCATTGCTGATACTGCCTCCCTCCCGTTGCCAATCAAGTGTGGAGTGCCTCAAGGATCCGTTCTTGGGCCTCTGCTATTCTCGCTATTTATAAATGATCTACCCTCGGTGTGTGACCTGGCTCGTGTGCATATGTATGCTGATGATACGGTCATTTATACTTGCGGTACTCAACTATCGCAAGTGGAGTCCGTGCTACAGGATCAGTTTTCTAAAGTTGAAAATTGGATAGCTAACAACAAATTATTCCTCAATGCTGAAAAAACTGTGTCCATGTTGTTTGGGACAAATGCCAAACTACTTAAATTAAACAATCCTCAATTAACCATCAAGACCAAAACCAGTTATAACCTGACCCAGGTAAACTCATATAAGTATCTTGGCATGTGGCTAGATCCAAACCTATATTTTGGTCTCCATATTGATAAGCTTGTGTCAAAGCTATATCCTAGGATCGGCTTTCTGTATAGAAACAAATCTAACCTAGATTCCACGGTAAGGAAACGTATTGTGACGCAAATGTTAATGCTGATCTTAGATTATGGAGATGTTGTGTATGATTCTGCCCCGCAGACCCATCTCGGTAAACTCGACACTATGTACAATACATTGTGTCGTTTTGCGCTACAGTGTGATTATAACACGCATCACTGTAAAATATTAAAAGAGTTAAATTGTCTGACGCTTGCCTCCAGGCGTGCTCTCCACCTAGCTTGCTTAGTGCATAACCACTTCTCTGGAACGCTCCCCCCCTACCTGAGCGGCATGCTTGCTCTTACTCCATGCACATCCCACAATCTCAGATCCTGCACCAACCCTTCACTAGCGATTCCCCACTTCAAAAAGGAAGCAGGTAGAGGTGCGTTCTCTTTCAGAGCGCCTCAAATGTGGAATAGCCTTCCTGTTTCTGCTAAATCATCATCTACTCTAAGATCCCTGAAAATAAGTATCTCCCAAATCCTCAAAACAGATTGTACCTGTTATTAGTTTACAAACTCTTTCGTATACTGTACATGTTGTTCCTTTTTGTATCAATAATGATTTACCCTGTATGTTCCCCTTCCAACTTGTTTAATATATGTATGTATGTATTTTTGAATCTACTGTTAAATGTGTAACTCTGTGTAACTCCATTCTGGACTGGGTCCCCAGGACATACTTGAAAACAAGAGAAATCTCAATGTATTTTTCCTGGTAAAACACTTTCTAAATAAAATTAATAAATAAATACATTTTGGGCAATCTAGCAATTAAGGCAATTTAGCACCAAAATATGAGGAAATAACTCACTGCACAAAAGATGGGAACAACTTCAGAAGTTATAGCTCTTGTCAGCCCAGGGCCGGAGCCACCGTAAGGCTGCTTAGGCAGCCACCTTAGGGCGCCACAGTGGGGGGGGGGGGGGGGCACCAGACAAGGAGTGATGCCCTGCATCACCACTAAGGAAGGGGAGCGCGAGCAGCAATTACTGAAATGAAAAAACTGAAAT
Source organism: Pelodytes ibericus (assembly GCA_036172795.1). NCBI lineage: Eukaryota > Metazoa > Chordata > Amphibia > Anura > Pelodytidae > Pelodytes > Pelodytes ibericus. The sequence continues at coordinate 184,626,003 of CM069862.1, forward strand.
GGGGGAGAACAGAGGAAGAGGGGGAGAGAACAGAGGAAGAGGGGGAGAGAACAGAGGTGGGGAGAGAACAGAGGAAGAGGGGGAGAGAACAGAGATGGGGGAGGAGGGGTTAAGAACAGATGGGGGAGAGAACAGAAGAGATGAGAGAAAATAGATGAGAGAAAATAGATGAGAAGGGGGGAAACAGAGATGGGGGTGAGGGAAAGGGATATGGGGAGAGGGAGGATAGATAAGGCATATTATCTCCCTTACTCTATGTAACTTCATTCTGGAGAGAAATCTCAATGTATTATTCCTGGTAAAACACTTTCTAAATAAATAAATATGGGGAGAGGGAGAGTTGGGGGCACCAAAAAGAACTTTCGCCTGTGTAGCAAAAAATGCTTCCACCAGCCCTTGGTCAGCCTTACATCTGGAGATATGCTGTAATCATAGGGAGATTCTTTCAGAGTATTCAAAATGCCATAGACAAACTCAACTGTGTACAGGCAGTGACCAATCAGGAGCATGTCACACATAGAGGATTATGTTCACTCTAACTAAAACTTCCTTTAGCCCCCTTTTTTGAAATTTCGTACCCTTCATCACAATAGCTGCTTTTTACACATTTCCTCTTTATCATTAACTATACCCATACAATTTATATATCAATTTTTTGGGGGGTGGGGGGTCAAGAAGGGCTTTCCTTATGTGGAAGAAAAATGAGTCCGCACTCATTTGATTTGGAGTTGTTGAGTTCACCAACAGCTGGAGGAAGATCCTGCTCTATAGGTAAAAAGGACATAGTATGATGAGTTATAAAAACATGGAGGCCAAAAGTATACAGTTTGAAGAAGTGCTCAAGTTAAAGGAATTGCCAGGAAGTAAATAGAACAAAGGTCTAGCATGTGGCCTAACCTCAACATTCTGGAATGGCAAGAATTATAATTAACATATAAAAGCACTAGTTCCAACTGCCTAAGCTCAGGTTATATTTTACACAAACCCCGACTGGAGCGGGGGTCCGCTGCTTTTAGAGAGAAATTGTGGCTAAAGCGTCTATAAAAGTTGGCGAATCCTGTTGGATTGCTTTAAGAAGAAACCTTCACCCACAGGACACGATGACGGTCAAATAAACCACTTTTTGTAGGACTTTCCCAGTGGGGTTTTTCCTGCTTCTTAGGACATGTCTTGGCAATATGGCCTTGCTGTCCACAATACAGGAAGAGACACAGGATGCACCAACCCTTTTCTTGTCAACTGAGAGACGCGGTAACAGACTGATCTCCATGAGTTATTCCAAAGATGTTTCCAGCGTGGATTCACTGTGAGGACAATCATAGGACAAACAATGTTCCCATTAAAAATGTCTCTCCCATGATCTGGCTTTCAATCCAGGGCACAATGCTATGGGTCCGTTTAAATTATTGGGTAGGTACGAGTATCTTTTAACTCATAAGTAAGACCCATAAAAGCAACTCTTAGGGCACTAGCATTCCATATATAAACAAAAACATCATGGGTCCAAGAAAAACATGTGTTTAATCCAAAAGATGGTTCAAACAGAAGCCAAAAAGAACTGTGCGTGTTTGTGTCGGGAGTGCAAACTTTACGACCAAAAGAGAGGAAAATCTCATGCCAGGCAATATAACTCTGTGGGATCTATATTTTAGGCCTGTGAATGCAGTAGTTGACACAAACAGTGACACCAAAACCAGAGAGACTGGTTTTCACCTTGACAGCCAAGGTTGAGCATGGGACACTAACTACTGGAGACTTGTGTGGCACCGAATATATCTGCAACACAACTGCAGGAAGGAGCAAGAAGGAGATTACACAGCCCCAGGGCTCATCATGCATCTACCAGCACATATGTGACATATGTAAGTCTAGAACTATGGCTATCATAGGTAAATAGAACCTGCAGGTGGCGTCCAGTACAGGAGGATGAAACATCAACCCCAGAAGTCAGGGTGCAAATCAGGGCTTCTCATGAAAGGTGACTTTCACACACAGCAAAAATAGCCAAGAAACACCTAAAAGCACCCAAAATCCTACAGAAATAAACCAAAATGCCCATTGGAAAAAGGCCCAAGTTAAAGACATCAACAAAAATTATTGGTAAAATTAACTGGAACCAAATCACTGCTAAGAAATGTGTGCTTAAATAATAAAACCACAAGTTTTGAGCAGGATCAGAAGCCAGCAGCACATTAAAATAAAAAAATAAATAAGAAAGTTGAATTGACCAACCAGGGATCAGGGATGATAGGAGGCAAGGACTGTGGTAGCAGGAGAGGAGGGAAGTCAAGGCTTAATAGGTAACAGCAGAGCTTCTCAGTGATAGATAGCATTAATAGGGGTGGCAGACAAGAGGACAAGCCAAAGGAGGTATGATGAGCTCTGGCAGGAGCTTATGGACACAGTTAACATAGTTGGTGGGAATAACATGACAGAGGAGGTGGTGAAAAAAAGGTAAGTCTATTTAAAATACTTATATACAATAAGCAGCATGTTATATTGCACCAAACACTGAACTCACACAGCTATATTCTGTATAACACATGCATTAGCTGGATCAAGTATAGCTAGGACGATACACAATTGGGAATGCTGCACATGTTAAAATGGCTGGCAAATCACAGAGAATTTGCAAGGGTGTGAGTAGAAAAGGGTAGCTGTGAAGAGCATGTTAACATTAGATTGGGTGGTCAATCAACACATTGCAGCAATAAACATGTACAAATGAATGATGCAAACAGCTAAGGCCATGTGAGCTGCAGTACAAAGTAGCAGTGCATATCAATATCTGTGTAGCAGTAGAATGGTACATCTGTGTTAACACGTGTACATAGGTGTATCAAGTGTATTTACAGCTATATGTGCATACATACATGTAGAGATGGACATATATATATATATATAGAAACATAGAAACATAGAAACATAGAATGTGTCGGCAGATAAGAACCATTCGGTCCATCCAGTCTGCCCAATTTTTTGAGTACTTTTATTAGTCCCCCGTTCCCGGTCTTATAGCTAGGATAGCCTTGTGCCTATCCCACACATGCTTAAAATCCTTGACTGTGTTTACCACTACCACTTCTGCTGGCAGGCTATTCCATACATCCACTACCCTCTCAGTAAAGTAATACTTCCTGATATTACTTTTAAATTGTTGCCCCTCTAATTTAAGACTATGTCCTCTATATGTGTGTGTAAATCGGATAACATGTGCAGATGACTAACTATTGATGTGCCAGAGGAAGCTTTTCAAGTCAGTCGTCAGAGCCACTGGTCCTCCAGAACTGGCTGGCCGGCTGGATTTCAAGGTTGAGCTACTGCAGGTCATGGGGCCTGAGACAGTCACAGGGGTTGAGGGGACAATTGACATATACGTACCTGGTTGTACGTATTGAACATAATGGTGTGTTAACTATGTCAATTGATGTGTGTTGTCACTGTTCTCTCACTTTACTTGTAGCATCTGCAAGCCCATAATCCCCAGTATTATCTGATGACAAGCGCCCATGGCCTACGTTGGACACAGAAGAACTGGCCGCTCCTCCTCTGACTACAACCAGTCAGATGGCTCTTTTGGCCTTGGTGTAAGCTTCCTCTTTACCCATCTCCGGTAAGTCAAACATACAAATGGTAAATCACACATTCAAATACATGTACATGTTTGTGCATGTCACCAATACATGTGCAACGGATAGGGCTTCATTCATGAAATAGAGAATTGCATGAGCTTGGAAATTCCATTCACCATACATGAAGTATATATATCTGTGCTGAATTGTGTTAAAATAAAATATTAATAGGGTTTAGGGCTGAATATGAACTGAATATCACTGTTGACCTGGTTTGCATGTTTGCATTGGAAATGCTTCCTTGGTGATAACCTTTTGTCTGCCATGCTTACTTCATTGAAATTCAGAGAGATAACAATGTGTCACAGTCCATGGGCCATGCTATTTTTGTGAGGCAATTCCCTCATTCATAAATGAAGCCCAATTAAATTGTCAATGTGAAATGTTCTGCACTCAACATTAATAATTAGTGTTGAGCAAACCCGAACCGCACAAATTGACCTATTCTTATCAATCGGGACTCTATTTCGGTTAATAGAATAGCAATAGCATTACATGTATTACATCTGAGAGTCAAATAGAACCGTCAAATACTGTTCTTACAGTGCACTTTGAAAAATTCTGGCTACCTCCTCCTCCTCCAGCGCTGCTTCCACCTACACTGCCACGGTCACCGCCTCCTCAACCTATGGGTCACTTAGTATAAACTGAAAGAGAATACCCTGCACTCCAACACACTCTCAAATGGATAATTCTGTTGATCCTCCTGGCACCCATGCTTTAGATTTAGATTTATGTTCTTCCAAAGCTAAAATCAAAGATTCCATCTAGTTCAATGTTTTTTGAAGTTATTTCCCTATCCATATTTGTTTGCAGGGCACTTGTCCTACTCTTACCCACATTTTAATTCCTTTTGCAGCCCTCTAGCCCTTTCCAGGACTTTTTTAGAGGCATTTTAGTGGCCAAAAGTTCGTGTCCCCATTTACTTCAATAGGGTTCAGGTTCGGGGGTTCGGGGTCAAGTTCGGGGTCAAGTTCGAGCCCGAACTTGTATTTTTTCCGAAGTTCGGCCGAACCTGCCGAACCCGAACATCCAGGTGTCCGCTTAACTCTATTAATAATGCGTTATCCTTCATCACCAGAAAGACAGAGGGAAAGAGATATAGCTTCCCCTCCTATATCTCTTTCCCCTTTCTTTCTGGTGATATACCACTATTGGAGCTTTGTGGTATACCAGTGGATTTATGACCCCACAAATGGGCTCCTGGATGCCTGTTATACTGAGCAGATTACCGCTCAGTAATATGTGAGTTGATTTAAATATTTATCACGTTTAAATACCAATTGTGTGTAGATTTACTACACTATAATATTTTATATTTTTTTTCTCCCTTTGTATAACACCGAGAGGACTACCTCAGTATAAAGGGTAATCTAAGTGTTAAGTGTTGGGGAGAAGCGCACTGATTCACGTTTTTTGTATGTTATTGTATGTACTAGAAGTGAAACACTAGTTGATCTTGGTGCTGCCACTACTATCACTTATAGGCGCAGTGTATTCTTGTCTATTGGATATTGTCCCATAGAGCCTACAAAACAAGAACCAGTTCTCAGGGCTCTAGTATATGTGAGTGCTATACTGAGGGGGGCAATTAGCTTTATTTTATACTATTACAGAGTCACACATGGTCTGTTCTCTCTTTCTTTCTTTTACATGTCTATTCTGATAGATAATGGGTATATTTTGTGATACTTATTTTTCCAACATTTAATATTTTGTTTCTATCAGTATAAGTTATTTTTATTAATAGCGCAATACTGTTTGTTTTATTTTATTTTTGGTGTGGGGGATAAAAAAAAAACCTAAAAATAATCATATATTTTTATATGTACATTGGTAGCCATTTCTCACCTGATTATCTCTGTCCAAGAAGTGTCAAAAGATGCACCTAATGCACCTGATGCTGGATTGAAATTGCGGTGTAATCAGTGTACAATGTAGATGCTTAAAAAAGACACTGAAAGCTGTAGCGATTTTGCCCTTGTTGACTGCTGGCAGAACTGGAGTTAAAGTGACATTTACAAAGATATATGACTGTAGAAAGTCTAATGTTGTCACTGTACAGTCATATCACATCCTATGTTTCTACATATTATAGGTTTTAATTTAATTTACATTTAATGCTGACTAACTAAGCACACAATGTAAAACGTAACATGACAATAAGTTAAAGACAACACATTTTACAAAATCTAGACCCCTTGTCCCACACCTATGTCTCATTGTTTGCCTCTGCTGAAGTTGGAAATCATTATCCCTATATGATCCCTCATTGTCCTCCTCTAACACTTCCATTTACCTCCTACTCCAGGGACTACCTGCTCTTCCATCTCTTTATCCCTATCACCTTTCTACCAGACAGGCTGACAACACGGAACCATACAACACGGAAAGCGCTTTACAATCGGTATAACTGCGGATAATGGAACCGAGCCCTTAAAATCCATTAACTACTGTGTGATTAACTACTACGCTGAATCTTCCCCCATCCACACCGTAAACCACGTTAGCCCTTTTAGCGACACAGGGAAGAGCTGCAAAGTACATCCTTAATTCCTCATGTTTAGTCTGTTAAAACAAAATATACAAAAATGTAAAAACCTTTTGCAACAAAGTTAAATAAATAATATGCATAAAACATGTGCACAATGTGGACGGTTAAAAAAAACAATCCAGCCTGATGGGTGTACACAAATTAGAAGAAATATAATGCGCAGTGGACTTTATAGTGATCTGGTATCATGATTCCAGCCTTCCAGCACAGTTCATTGGATGGCCATTGGGCTGTATTGTGACTGTATTATTCTATGCCTCTTTTTTTTTTTCTATTGCGTAGGTTGTTTTTTTTTTTTTTATGTTTTTTTTATTTTATTTTTTATATTGTATTGCACTAGGGGTCTTAGTATTGACCTATATACCTCTAAATTAGTTGATTTTTTTTGTAACAGTTCTACCCCATATTCCTGGCTCCTGTATATTTTATATTCAGATTTGTGGGATTTTTCTACTTCAGCCCCTAGTGGCACCGTGTTTGTATTTCTTCAGCTCAGCCCTTTATATACCTGCAGTTTACTGCAAATGGGGGCTTTGCATTGCTTTGGTTAAAGCCTGTATTGTGCCTCCTTTTTTGCTATTCCTAATCTCTGTTCCTGATTCCTGTCAGGGGCGTCACTAGGGTTGGTGTCACCCGGTGCGGAAACTCATGGTGTATTTCCTCCAATACAATGCCAAACAGATTCCTTAGATGGCGTTTTAACTATGCCACACACAGGAGCCCCATAAATTATGCCACACCAGAGCCCCATAAATTATGCCACACCAGACCCTTACTATTTATGCCTCACCTCTGACCAATTAATTATGCCACACACACAGGTGCCCCATAATTAAGCCACACACACACACAGGTGCCCCATAATTAAGCCACACACACACACAGGTGCCCCATAATTATGCCACACAAAAGAGTCCCTTAATAATGCTACACAAAAGAGTCCCTTAATTATGCCACACCAGAGCCCCATAAATTATGCCACACAAGAGCCCCATAAATTATGCCACACCGAGCCCCACTATTTATGCCTCACCTCTGCCCAATTAATTATGCCACACACACAGGTGCCCCATAATTATGCCACACACACACAGGTGCCCCATAATTATGCCACACAAAAGAGTCCCTTAATTATGCCACACAAAAGAGTCCCTTAATTATGCCACACATGGGGCTTGATAAATATGCCACACACAAGCGCCCCATAATTATGCAACACACAGGAGCCCCACGAGGTGACAATTTTACAATTATAGATACCAGGAATATTGTTCCACTCAGAGCCCAGTAATATTGTGCCAGTCAGATACCAGTAATATTGTGCCATTCAGATACCAGTAATATTGTGCCACTCAGAGCCCAGTAATATTGTGCCAGTCAGATACCAGGAATATTGTGCCATTCAGAGCCCAGTAATATTGTGCCAGTCAGATACCAGTAATATTGTGCCATTCAGATACCAGTAATATTGTGCCACTCAGAGCCCAGTAATATTGTGCCAGTCAGATACCAGGAATATTGTGCCAGTCAGAGCCCAGTAATAGTGTACCAGTCAGATACCAGGAATATTGTGCCAGTCAGAGCCAAGTAATAGTGTGCCAGTCAGAGCCCAGTAATATTGTGCAAGTCAGAGCCCAGTAATAGTGTGCCATTCAGAGCCCAGTAATATTGTGCCAGTCAGAGCCCAGTATTATTATGCCAGGCAGTGCCTTGTAATATTGTGCCAGTCAGAGCCCAGTAATATTGTGCCAGTCAGAGCCCAGTAATATTGTGCCAGTCAGATGCCTGTAATATTGTGCCAGTCAGTGCCTTGTAATATTGTGCCAGTCAGAGCCCAGTAATAGTGTGCCAGTCAGTGCCCAGTAATATTGTGCCAGTCAGTGCCCAGTAATATTGTGCCACTCAGAGCCCAGGAATATTGTGCCAGATCAGTGCCCAGTAATATTGTGCCAGTCAGTGCCCAGTAATAGTGTGCCAGTCAGAGCCCAGTAATATTGTGCCAGTCAGAGCCCAGTAATAGTGTGCCATTCAGAGCCCAGTAATATTGTGCCAGTCAGAGCCTAGTATTATTATGCCAGGCAGTGCCTTGTAATATTGTGCCAGTCAGAGCCCAGTAATATTGTGCCAGTCAGAGCCCAGTAATATTGTGCCAGTCAGATGCCTGTAATATTGTGCCAGTCAGTGCCTTGTAATATTGTGCCATTCAGAGCCCAGTAATAGTGTGCCAGTCAGTGCCCAGTAATATTGTGCCAGTCAGTGCCCAGTAATATTGTGCCAGTCAGTGCCCAGTAATATTGTGCCAGTCAGAGCCCAGTAATACTGTGCCACTCAGAGCCCAGTAATATTGTGCCAGATCAGTGCCCAGTAATATTGTGCCAGTCATTGCCCAGTAATAGTGTGCCAGTCAGTGCCCAGTAATAGTAAGCCAGTCAGTGCCCAGTAATATTGTGCCAGTCAGAGTCCAGTAATATTGTGCCAGTCAGTGCCCAGTAATATTGTGCCAGTCAGTGGCCAGTAATATTGTGCCAGTCAGAGTCCAGTAATATTGTGCCAGTCAGTGCCCAGTAATATTGTGCCAGTCAGTGCCCAGTAATAGTGTGCCATGCCAGTGCTCGTTTTAAACCACACTTCTCCCCCCCTTCCCCATAATTGTATGAATGGAGACTTTGTCTCCGTGTAGTTAAATGCTATTGTATTCTATAAACCGACTCTATTTCGGCTTATAGAATGCAATAGTACTACGAATGGACGAATGAACGAATGATTTTCGTTTATTAACCATTCGTTCATTCGGCTTTCGTTAGCTTAGCATTTTCGTTCTTCGTTTTTCGGACGAATGGACGAAAATGCTATTTTCGGACGAAAATGCATTCGTCCGAAAAACGAATGCACATGTCTAATAGCTTTTGATTGTTAAATATATCATTTCCCTCTGGACCATAATATGCCATAATCATTCAATATAACACTTAATACATAACTTATTTCTTTGTGCTCAGCTATTTTGTGTTTAAATTCTCTTCCCCAGTTTTCAGGCCCTGCAAATAAATGGGATCAAAGAAAAAAATATATATCTGTGCTGAATTGTGTTAAAAGAAAATATCAATAGGGTTTAGGGCTGAGTATGAACTGAATATCACTGTTGATCTGGTTTGCATGTTTAAATTGGAGATAACAATGTGTCACAGTGCATGGGCCATGCTATTTTTGTGTGGCAGAGAGATTATTCACATGATAATGCCACCTCCCCCCCACCTGTAAACTGCTCTTATTCCATAGGCAATCATTCCATTTGATGATAAAATATGAGGCACTGCAGTTATAATATTTACATTCTGAATGGCAGGAGTCTACAAACTACTAGAAATAACACAACAGTAACAGTCAATAAAGCCTGTCAATGACAGTGCAAGAATATTCATTTTTTCCTTGTTTATTCTTGATAGAATAATTCATATCTTTATTAATTTGGGTAGCCTCCCGAGTTAGAGGAGCTGGCTCACCAGCCCTCTTTGCGCCCTGACACGCACGAAGGCTACCTTGCTCCCCTCTCTTGTGGGGAAGTCAGAGCGTCCAAGGTCACGTGACCTTGTGGCGCTCTGACTACAGTGACTGGCGGGGAGTGCAGCGGCGTGGGAGCTTGGCAGATCCTGCAGACTAGCGGGGAGTGCAGAGGCGTGGGAGCTTGGCAGATCCTGCAGACTGGCGGGGAGTGCAGCGGCGTGGAAGCTTGGCAGATCCTGCCGAACCCTACACCTGGATGTTGGGGCAAGTCAAATTTATTTGATTTGAGTGGTAAAGTATGTGTGTAGGTGACAAAGTGTGTTTGTGTGTGATTGGCCGGGTGTGTGTGTGTGTGAGTGTGTTAGTGGTAAAAGTGTAAGTGTTTGGGTGCTTGGCAGAGTGTGAGTGTGTGTGTTAGTGGCAGAGTGTAAGTGTGTGTGTGTGTGTGTGGCAGAGTGCAATAAATGGGTGTATCACAGTGCTCTATTGATATTGTACCCATGTTACTACAACTGGGTAAATATGTGTTAGTGTGTATGTGTTGCTGTGCGTGAGACTCTGTGTATGTGTGGCTGCAGGTGCGTGTGTGTGTGTACATGTGCTTCTCAATGTGTGACTGTGTGAATTTGGTGCTGAGGGCAGGATCAGCAAGGGGCGGCAAAATATATGTTTGCCTAGGGCGGCAAAAAGTCTTGCACCTGCCCTGTTCTTACATCTACAGGCATGTGTAATGAAGGAATGCTAAACCGTATGTGGTTTATTTGAAGTCAGCATAAGGTTAATCCTTTTGGGATGGATATCATAATCTAATTTCATCTTTCACAGACAATACTTATCACTACTTATTTGCTTTAGTGATAGTTTCTTCCATTTCTGTTTTGTGAAAGCTTTCCACATAGGGTTGCCACCTTTTCTTCAAAAAAATACCTTGGTACTCTCTCCATAGACTTAACATTGGCCTAATACCAATTTTTTACCGGCCTGCCGGTAAGATACCGGCCAGGTGGCAACCCTATTTCCACATTGGTCTCTGTTTTTTAAAGGAGCACTCCAGCCTGAAAACAATGAACAGTTTAAACATAAAATTATTGGTTTCAGATTGTGTTTTTTGAATACTCTACTTAAAAATTTTCCTTTTGCAATCTACTGGGGATTGGACTTCCCAACATGAAATCTTAAAGGGACTGTCTGGGGCCCAAAATGCATCTTCCAAATGTTAATGCATATTAAAGCACATTCAGAGTACTTTACAATGCATCATTTACAGTTTGCATTGCTTAAAATATGAAAATCATACAACTAGAGGAATTTGTAAAATTACAGCAAGAAATCAGGACTGCCCACACTATCTGAGTAAAGGAGTAAAGTCAATTTCCTCTATTTATTCATTTTTGCTGCAGGAACCAATGAGAATAATGTCATTCAAATACATGGAATATCCTGTATATAGAGTGATGATAACAGACAATTTACTGGGGGGGGGGGGGGGGGGGGGGGCAGATTGGCAAGTTGGAGGTGCTGAATAGCAAGTCTGTGAATGCATTGGCAAGTCTAGGGCAGAATGGGAATGAAAGTCTGGGTGGCAGATTGGAAAGTCTAGGAATACATTGGTCAGTCTGGTGGCAGATTGGAAAGTCTGGGACCAGAATGGCAAGTCTGGGAATGCACTGGCAAGTCTGGTGGCAGGTTGGCAAGTCTGGGACCAGAATGGCAAGTCTGGGAATGCACTGGCAAGTCTGGTGGCAGATTGGCAAGTCTGGGATTGCACTGGACGACCCCCCAAACTTTAGATATTCCTTTAGGAAAAAAACTAAAAGCCTGAATATAAGACTACCCTATAGGAAAAAAGTTTAACTTGTATATATTCACATGTAAATTGCTTTTTAACATTTAATAAAAAAAAATATGATATTAAACAAATGCATTTCTTTTTTTATTTCCTTTTATGTGCCAATGCTGCCTCTAACATCCCCCCCCCCCCCCCAGCGTCGTCTCTCTCTCTCCCCCCATGTTATCGGACTCTCCCTCCCCCCAAACTTTTCTCTCTTTCTCCACCTCCCTCCCTCCTTTTCTCTCTCTCTCTCTCTCCACCCCTTGTCTCTTCCCCATCCCCTTGTCTCTCTCTCTCCTCCTCTTGTCTCTCTCTCCCCCTCCCCTTGTCTCTGTCTCTTCCCCCTCCCCTTATCTCTGTCTCTCCCCTCCTCCTCTTGTCTATGTCTCTCCCCTCCTCCCCTTGTCTATGTCGTTTCCCACCTCCCCTTGTCTCTGTCTCCCCCCTCCCTCCCCTTGTCTCTCTCTCTCCCTCCCCCCCCCCCACCTTGTTTCTTTCCCTGGTGTCTAGTGGGGGCAGCCGGGGGATGTCTAGACATCTTCCATGCTGCCCGACATTTCCGTCTATTATGATGGACATCTAAAGAAAAAATAAATAAAAAGTAAAATCTGATGCCCTGTATTATCTCTAAACACGGGGAGCGCGAGCAGTTCTTACTGAGTTCTGTGTCACACAGAGCTCATGCTGCTCGGCTCCCTGTAGCAGACACCGCTCTGCTTCAAGGGGAGGGGGCGGACCTCACAACCGGTGAGATTCGCCCCCTCCCAGGCTACTCCATAACTACCGTGTAGAGGGCTGGTGAGGGGAGATCATCTCCCCAGCCAGTGCCTCTATCAGCATTTTTTCTCGGGGCTGGCGCCCCCGTTGCTACAACACCCTAAGGCAGTTGCCTGAGCAGCCTTATGGTGGCGCCAGCCCTTGCATTTAATCCAGCCTCTGACTACTCTCCATGAGATACTGACTAAAAAAGATGTTTATGCTATCAAAGAAATGTGGCAGTAAATGTCAAAGGACCATCTGCAGAAATAAGAAATGCTCATGCATAGTTCCTTATAATAGTCAAAAGGTGGAGTTACTTTTACTGACCAGAGTATTCCGTAAAAAAATACCTGGTACTAAAAGGTGGTCATATACCTTGCATAAATGGCCATTTTTAGTTCCTATATTTTGTACAAAATAGTTGGGCCAGGGAAGAAATATAAATAAAAGAAAACTGGAGCGCTAAAACATATAATTATATATATTAAAGTGAAATATGACTGCAAAGTGTGGAGAAATAAAGCAAATGTATACTTAATAAAACAATCTTGTATGTTCTTTGCGGTTGAGGTACTTCCCCTTGGGCAGGATTCAGCCACAAATTAATATGCAAAAAACAAGGGAACAAATTTAACACATAGTGCTACCTTGTATTAAGAAATGGATAATTGTATAGCAATTTGTAATGCCACTTATTACAACTGGAGACAAAAACAAAAGATTATGGCGAAATATACCCTTTTAGACATCCGACTCCAAATTATTTCCTAAATTTTGTTGGACCAGCTTGCAAAGCCTGAAAATGTATTTGACAATGTCATCCGACTAATTGAGAAGTCTTTTGCTTTAAGGATTCCTCCTACTGCCTGTAAAAAGTGAAGGTACACTGCTGAGTCAGCATGAAAAAAAGATGTTAGAAGGGAGTTACCACTGCCAATCATCATATTCCCTCTAAGATACCTTTTGCATGTACAAATTTTACTTTTGTACCATTTCTTCATAAATAAAACGTTGCTTTCCCCTTACTAGTTTTGTAGCCCTCCTCTGCAGTTTCATTTTTTTTTTTTTGAAAACGTGACCAGAATTCAACCACATATTCCAGTTGGTCTTATCATGGCAGAATAATATCTTCCTCCCGTGAGTCAATACCCCTTAACACAATATCTTATTGGCCTTTGCAGCTGCCAGCTGGCACTGTGCACTACTGCTAAATGTATTGTCTACAAGTACTCTCAAATCTTTTTCATTAGAAGATTTTGCCAAGGAAACGCCATTTAAACCTTTTGTTGCATTTTTATTAATGTACCCAAAATGCATAATTTTGCACATGTCTACACTGAATCTCATTTGTCACTGACCTGCCCAGTAACGCAATGTGTCCAAATCCTCTTGCAGTGAGCACACATCTAGTTCAGATTGTATTTTCCTACTTCCTTTTGTGTCATGGCTCAAAAATAATTAATAGACTTTTTTTTTTTTTTTTTTTAAAGGACCGAGGACAGATCCCTGAAGTACCCCACTTATCACAATTGTCAAATTTTAGAACTTCCTATTTACCACTCTTTGCATTCTATATTTCAGCCAATTGCCAAACCACACATTAACATTTGGCCCTAATCCTATTTCTGTCAATTTGTTCAGTAACCTTTTTTGTGGAACTGAATCAAATGCCTTAGTAAAGTTTAAATATATCACATGCACTGCAGCACCCATATCTATGTTTTCATTGACTTCATCAAAGAATGCAATTACCGTAATTTGCTTGAATATAAGACAACTGTGATTATAAGACGACCCCCCCCCCCCCCCCCCCCCCCACACACACACACACTTTGGATATTCATTTAGGAAAAAATAGACATAGCCGGAATATAAGACTACCCTATAGAAAAAATATTATTTTATAAATATTAATCCATGTAAACTTTTTACATATTTAATAAAAACTGTGATTGAATAAATGCATCTGCCCCCCTTACGGAGCCACTCTGACAATTCCCCCCCAGACTGAGCAAATCTGGCCCCCCAGGCTGACACACTCTGCCGAAACCAGGAAGAAGTCGAGCTGCTGATGTAAAAAAAAATAAAAAATCTTTATTTTATATCCTTAGGTTAAAAGGGTAAATAATCCACAGCAAGTATGTGTACAGGTTTGGAACAGTCACAGATAAGAAACACCTAACGCGTTTCGTGACTGTATTGCCATCAGACGGAACATTCCACTGTAGTTTGATACTAAGAAAGCAAGTTGCTCTTTTTCCTTTTTTTCTTTTTGTAATTTAGAATCACTAAAATTCAGCTAGATGCCTTACAAAGCACTATATACCCCGTTTTTCTTTTTATAACACACAGATAGCTATTCGCGCTAGAAGTTATCTTGCCCAATAACCCTGTTGAGAACTGGCATACAATAGTAAGTTACCATCATAAATTGAACTAAAATCCACTATAGAAGTTTCTCTAGTAGCATTAGTATGACTCTATTTGATTTCCCCACAGAGCACTTGCTTGTTCCAGTTGCCAGTATTAGCACGTTCTGGAGAGCCAGTTAACTAGAAAAGATAAACAAAATATAGAAAATAACCCAGAATCTTCAACGGGAATAATAAAAGAGATATATAGCGCACCTTGTATTGCTGTATCCAATCGGTGTGGTGAAATGGTCAGAGTAATCCTCATGTATAAAGACTGGATCCAAAACGAAAAATTATGAAAACAGGAAAACTGCAACAACCAAGTCGCATTACCGGTAAAAAAATAACTTTTATTGGAGGTGTAAAATCACATCTTGTCGAAGAAGTAAAGAAAAAAGGAAAAAGAGGTAGCTGGCTGGCTTGACGCGTTTCGTGCTTAAGTGCACATAGTCATAAGCTTTTTTAACATTTTTTACCGTTAATTGGAATTGGTTGTTGCAGTTTTCCTGTCTTCATAATTTTTCGGAACTAGAAAAGATATTCTGTAAAACAAACGCAGGCAGCATCCGTTCCATTC
This sequence comes from Pelodytes ibericus, assembly GCA_036172795.1. Classification (NCBI taxonomy): domain Eukaryota; kingdom Metazoa; phylum Chordata; class Amphibia; order Anura; family Pelodytidae; genus Pelodytes; species Pelodytes ibericus. The sequence continues at coordinate 184,641,274 of CM069862.1, forward strand.
GGCTATCACAGATAATTCATTCAGTGATAGTAAGTAAACTTCTAGCATTGCTTTTACTCTAAAATATTTAAGCCTATAAACTGACTCAAACAAAACAATTTTTTTTTTCTTTCCCTTTTTTTCCTCTGCCCCAAACATCCCATTTTTTAAAACTCTATTAAGAGTTCTTCTTTAATTCTGATTAACCTAAGTACGGATTCCTATGTTATCAAATGGTCAGAATTTTTCAAAGAGACTTTTTGCAGTAAGTGGCTCATTTTTTTGTATGGGATAGTGCTGGATATTATCCTCAATATATGCATAAAGTTTTCTTTTTTTAAATATGACCTTTGCCTTACACATGAAACAATCTTTGGCAAGTAGGTTTCTGCTAATATATATTGTGTTATTGTGTGTTCTGTGTACATTCAAAAAGGATTGATAATGATGATTAACACATCTGTAGACATACATGGACTAAATCTATTTTATGTAACTACATGTGTCAAAACAATTTCCGTTTTATCTTTAGAATTGTTAATTCTAGTATCTTCTTTTTCTCCACTTTTTTTCTTACCTGACTTTTTTCCCATTTCCCACCTAGGATTCCAGCATAAATTGCAACTTTGTGCAACAGAAATACTGTTTATTATCTTGTCACCCTTGAAGAAGACGTTAAGGCGAAACGCGTCGGTGTGTTATAAGGTGCAATCAACGCTCCTTATGCCTATTAAGAATGTGATTTGTATTTCACAGTTATTGTACTTTGAATGCACCGTACCTTGCCAAGTAGCCATATATTTTCTGTGGTTGTTTCTTCCTATTACAATATTTGCACATTATTATTGTACTTATTTTATCGCGTATAACTTTTATGATGCATTAAACATATTCATGCTCTTATTTTAATACGGTTATCCTAGACCTTATCTCTATTCACTTTACCCTCACTGGTGTCCACTTTCAGCTTGTTATTACTTTGTCTCCCCAGACTGAGCCACTCATGACTCCCCCCCAACTGAGCCACTCTGACTCCCCCCCCCCCCCCCCGACTGAGCCTCTCTGACCCTCAAAGATTAGTGTTCTATATGGTGACATTGTTTCTTATGTTACTGTGTTACCCTATTTGTGCTGTATATATTTTTCTGTGTTTTTATTATTACTCCCTTCTCCCTTTCCTGGAGTCGGTTGTGTCCCCTTCCCTCCCATTCTATCATTTCCCCGCTTTCCTTGGTGTCAATCACCATTTTCCTATGCTATTTCGGCTCCTCTCAACTAAATTCAACTCTATGTGCCTTTCAGCATTGAGGACAGCGGTAGCCATTTTACTGTAGCCTTTGTCGACTACATTTAATTTTTTTTGCCTTTTTTGTGTATGCGGTGGCTATTTTATTGTAGTCATGGATTTGTCTGTCGATTATGAACCGAATTTCGGACAAAATTCAAACTTTTCATCCGAATGCCGACTCTACATCCATTTCCTGTTGTTTTCCCACGCCGTTCTCTGCCTCCATTGTCGCTAGTCTCTAGTTTCGACTGCGCCTGTTACTGTTCTATTAAAGAGTGTATTTAAGTATTTTCATTAACAAACACTGGACTATAACTCCCTATATGTCCTCACCAATGTCTCTTTCTGCAAAGTATCAAACTTTCCTTTTTGGAAGAAAATTCAAAAATGCTGAAACGTGGAAGTCTTTAATTCTGCATACCTAAAACCTATATATTTTTTTTTTTTTAGTGGTTTTTCGTTCTAAGTATTTTTTTCTCTCTCCCAGAGCTATGAAGGAAGAAAAAAAAGTTTAAATTTGCGATACTTTCTTCAAAGGTTTTTACCTAGCTCCCAACTTTGTCAGCTACAATTCTAGTCTTCGATACCTTTTTCTGAACCAAAAACCGCTTGCAACATTTTCCAAATGATATAGAATAGAATTATCCCTTTCGCGGTAACAAAAATGATTCATTTCAGAGAATTTTTCATCTGTTATTAATCTTTCAGGATATACTTAGTGTTCAGATACCCAGATATAGTGAGAGGATTGAGAGTAGCTTTCCCTTAGCAGCCTGCAAGATTACTCAGTGATTATAAGCAATTCAATACCTTATGACAGCATTAGCATGCATGGGACTTACAATCATGTTTCATTAATTCAGCTCGACTGAAGCCTCATTTCGAGCCTTGAGGAGCTTAAGATTTATGTGAAATTAATAACATAACAGATGTCTTCACAATTCCGTTCCTATAGAAAAAAAATTGCTTTGAAAACTTGAATGTCTAAGAATGCTAGCTGGGGGGGGGGGGGATGGGTGGAAGAGTCACCCACGGGTATACCACTTATTGCTTCATATCATCTATATCTCTAAACTAAGTAGAATTTAAATGTCAGATTTATATGAAAGAGTCATATTTGCCATTATTGTAAAAGCCCATTACTTTTATTAATATGTTGCTTTGGACACTAAAGTTATTTTATCGTACTGACACAAAGGGAAAAGGATATTCGTTGAAATCTTCCTTCTTTCCTTCCTTTATTAGAATTTCTTTGTATATTTCTTTTTTTTTTTCTTTGTATCTTTCTTAAAGATTGTAATGATGTATAATTACAGCGATGGCAAGTAATAATCCCTAAGTAATTAACCATCTCAATTGTTTCAGGGTCTGATCGCATTGAAACTCTAGTATGAAACCCCACTATCATTTCGATAACATTTATCCCAGTTGAACCTGCAGTGAAGCCAAAATGGAGTATGTAAAATTCAGGTGGGTTCTGATGGCAACCATGAAATTAATCGAAGTGGTTATCTGGAATATCTTTCTTGATTCATCAAATGGTTCCCTCTATACAGACATACATTCTTCATACTGAAGAACGAGTAAATGTAAAAGTCCTATCTGCCCAGAAAGTGATGGCTAAATATGTGCCAAGCCATTGGGCAGGCTATTCAACACAATGGCGTAAATTCTATGTTCCCCGTTAACACATAACCTGGTGTTAGCGGCAAATTAACGGGCAGACTTTTTTTCATAAATAAGTTAATAAGTTCTATGCTATCTTACTTTTTAGTGCCTAAAGGCTTGGAGGACGGCATAGAACATCCTGCATTTAACAGCTCATTGCATCCAGCTGCGTGATACCCGAGGGTCCCCATTAAATAATAATATGTCCCATGGGAGGGCCACGGGCAGCGTAAATGCAGAATAAATGCCCCCCTTCCCCCGCAAGCAGTGGTGTATCTTGGTTTTGTGCTGCCCTAGGCAGACAAAATGTGGGCACCCCCCACCCACATTGCACACCTACGACACCTACGACAGGTAAGTGCCTTGTTTGCCTTGTGGAAGATACACTACTGCCCACAAGGCTGTGGTTGCGCTATGCCAAGTATGTTTTGCAAGTGAATGTATCTATATATATATATTTTAAAGTAAATTAGTTTTAGGCCTCTAAAGATGAGGCCTCTCTGAATGTAGCAGAAAGTTCCAGAATGTAGAAGCAGCATGTAGCCCCCAGACAAGGTCGGGGAGGGGCAATCATGACAGGGTGCTGAGAGGATATGTCAGCCTATAGTGGGAATCAGTGGGAGGAGTTGGGAGAGTATAAAAGACAGGAACAGGAAGTTCAGGGGCCATTTTAGGAAACATTTTCCCCATATACCTGTTGTGTGTCTGGTCTGTCTCCCTTCTTCTTTTCCAGGATCATGGAGGCTGAGATTGATAGGATTCTCGCGGAGATGAAGGCTGCTGCGCTGCTGAAAGGACCTGGCTGGCTGAAGGGACGTCTGGAGGGACCTGGAGCTGCAGCAGGGCCTGCTGTCACCGCATCTGGGAGGCCTTCTCGTTCGGTGAGGCCTCCCCGCCGCCTGAGCCCTGGGGATGCCGACCTACCAGGGCCCAGTGGGCTCCAGGCGGCACAGAGCCGCTCAAAAGCTCCCCTCAGGATGGCCAGAGCGGGATCGCACCCCGGGGAGCGCCTGAGGCCGGCAGCAGCACGGGTAGGCCGCAACCAGTAGTCGACGGCGGCGGGAAAGGACGAGCCGGAAGTGACCAGCGTGAGAGTTACGGTCGCGCAACTGGATGCTCCGGCGGGCAGGCCTGCCGGTCGTAGGAACGGGAGGTCCAGGCCATCAGGCCTCAACTCATCAGAGCCAATGCCTAACGCTGGGAGAAGAGGAAACAGCGGGAAAGGCTCCGGTCGGCCGGATGGTGCAGCGGTGGATGCAATCCAGCATCAGGTGAGCAGGCCCAGTAAGGGGGGGGGGAGCAGGAGGCCCTGATCACTCAGCGCGCCACCCGGTGGCCAACCGCGCCGCTCACACCCCAGCTAGGCCACGTGGGATGCTAGGAGGTCAGTCACAGGCCACATCCAGGTCCTCTACCCCAGACTTTTATGCAGACAATAGTGGGGCCCTCACGAGTTTAGGTGCAGCGCGATGGGGGTCAAGCGACAGGGGGTCCGTATCATCGGGTGGTTCTTCCCCCCTCACGCCACGACAAAGGTCGGTGTCCCCGTTATTATTCTCCCCGCCCCCGTCACCGGCTAGGTCCACATCCACCGTGGTGAGAGAAGGGTCTCCTATCGAAATAGACGGGGGTGAGTCCAGTGGGGATGGTGGCCAACAGCCAGGCAGATACGGTGGCGCAAGACAGCAGTACAGGGGTTGGGACGGACGCGCCCGGGCCAGTCGCGCTTCTCCAAAGGCAACCAGGCATGCGGGGGGTGGGAATGTACGGCAAGGGGTTCGCAGTCGCTGTAGGTCACGGCGCAGGGTCCGGTCACCGGGAAGGGGAGCCTCCTCCCCAGCAGATGCTAGCCCACAGCCCAGGAGAGGGGTTCCATGTAGGCCACGAATGAATGCGCGGTGGGAGGGGTCACCTTCATCAGACCGGTATGATTCCCCGGTACCTTCACATTGCTCTCTCTTTTCCAGGCGTTCCCAGGATTTGGAACAACAGCGGGCGGGAACGGCCCCCGGGACGAGAGGCCGCGGTGGCCCTGGGACGGCACCGGACAAGAGAAGGTCAACTCCGGGAGGGGCACCTACAGCAAAGAGCGCAGGTCCGAGCGATCAACAGGCCAGCTCGGCCCCGGGGCCGATTGGTGAGTTGATTGTAACCCCTTCTCCTGACAGTCACGGGGAGGCAGAACTGCTGGGGGGGCTGCGCGCCTTTTTAGATTCATGGGCCAAAAGGAATGACGCGGGGGTGGCCGAGACAGTGGTGGCAGCTTGGGTCCCTCCGGTATCAACTTCCCTGACGAGCGGTGGGTCAGGGGGCACAGAAGGGGTATCGGCTGGGTCGGCGGGGGCGCCTCCTCAGGCGTTGGGGGTCAGCTCACAAAGTCTAACAGGGGTGGGGGGCCCCTCGATTAGCGATTTAGGAGGGGCCGACTTGGGGTCAGTTAGCATAGCGGAGGCGGCACGGTATTCCTCGTACACATCTTTCTCAGGTCCGTTAGGGGTTCACTTGAAGGTGGAGGTTCGGGAAAAAATATGGAAGGGAGAGTATGTTGAACTTCTTTCTCTCCTGCCTCTGGAGGAGCCTATTGACTTCAAGGAGGATGAGAAAAAAGAGGATAGAGGGAAGAAAGAGGAGGAGGAGCGTAGAAAACGGTACAGGAAGCTCCCGAAAACATTTGGGAACTGGTTACGGTCGTTTTGCATTTTGGCTAGTGTCATAGGTAAAAAGCGCCCCGAGCGGTGCTCCTCACTGTTTTGCTACGTGGATGGTATTTGGGAAGCGTACCGGCTGTATGGGGGTTTAGCATGGTGGAGGTATGACGAACAGTTTCGTCAACGCTTTGCCGCTAACCCAGGCATGAGCTTTGACCAGATTGATATTACTCTCTGGTTAAAGATCATGATGGCGCAAAAGGCATCGCCCTTTCCCGGGGGGGCCGTAGTGGAACACAGGGTTCCGCGCCGGCCGCCGGAAAACATGGTACTTGATGGCTGTTCAACGACAGCCAGTGCAAGTGGGGCGCCTCCTGCAAATTCAGGCACGAGTGCTCGGTCTGTGGAGGCGCTCATAGCGCGTCTAGATGTTTTAAGCGTGGTAAGTCAGGTAGCTCAGCCGGGCAGTCTGGGGCTAAAGGGGAGAACTCCGGTGAACTGCGACGCGATGCGGCCGTGGCTAAGGCGTTACGGTAGGCGAGCGGACGCAAGTTTCTTGGAGGACGGGTTTAGGTCGGGGTTTCGCATCCCGTTTGTCCCAGGCCCAGGCCGTATCTCCCGCCGGAACCTGAAGTCGGTGCTTCAGTTTCCGGAAGTAGTGAGGGACAAACTACGGAAGGAACTGGAGGCGGGCAGGATGGCCGGCCCGTTTCCAGAACCACCCATGGCGAATTTACGGGTTTCTCCTTTGGGGGTGGTCCCCAAGAAGGATCCCGGTAAATTCCGGTTAATACATCATTTGTCCTATCCTAAGGGAGGGTCGGTTAATGATGACATCGATAGGGAGCTTTGCTCCGTATCGTACGCATCATTTGATAGAGCAGTGGAGCTGGTCAGAGACGCGGGTGCTGGGGCATTAATGGCTAAAGCAGACATAGAATCGGCCTTTCGTCTCCTCCCTATACACCCGGAGTGCCATCACCTATTGGGCTGCTGGTTTGATCAGGGGTTCTATGTGGACCTCTGTCTGCCTATGGGGTGCTCGGTTTCTTGTGCCTATTTCGAGAAATTTAGCACATTTCTCGAATGGGTAGTTAAGAAAGTAGCAAATGATCGTTCAATGGTGCACTACTTGGACGATTTTTTGTGCGTGGGCCCCAGGGGCTCCAGAGCCTGCTTGGTGTTGCTGCGCTCGCTGGAGCAGGTTGCGCATAGCTTTGGGGTTCCCTTGGCGGCGGACAAGACAGAGGGCTCTACCACGTGCCTAAGCTTTCTGGGGTTGGAGATAGATTCGGTGGCAGGGGTCTGCAGACTCCCCAGGGATAAGCTGGTGGTATTGCGGGCTGCTGTTCGAATGGTAGGGGGGGCCAAAAAGGTTACCCTGCGTCAGTTACAGTCACTGATAGGGCGCTTGAACTTCGCCTGCCGGATAATTCCGTTGGGTCGGGTGTTTATTAGGTCTCTATCACGGGCTACGGCAGGTATTGCTGCGGGACACCATTTTATCCGGGTAACTAGGAAGATACGTGCAGACCTGGCTGTGTGGCTGGTCTTCCTTGAACGGTTTAACGGAAAAGTGGTATTTCAGCGCGCAGTAGCACAGGCAGATGAGCTGGAGCTGTATACTGATGCGTCAGGTAGCGTGGGTTTTGGCGCTTACTTTGCTGGTAAGTGGTGCGCGAAGCTTTGGCCGGAGGCATGGGCGGGTAGCAAACTCCTGAAGAACCTGGCGTTTCTGGAACTATTTCCCCTGTTAGTGGCCCTAACGCTATGGGGGGGGGTTCATGCGAGACCGGCGGGTTGTCTTTTTCTCTGACAACTTGGCGGTCGTGCATTCAGTGAACAATCTATCAGCAGGTTCGGCCCCGGTGGTGCGGCTTTTACGGCGTTTTGTGCTGCTTTGCATGGAACTGAACATCTCGTTCCGTGCAAAACATGTACCAGGGCATTTAAACGTTATAGCGGATGCTCTTTCTCGATTCCAGTGGGAGCGGTTTCGAGCAGAAGCTCCGGGAGCAGACAGGACTGGGCAGGAGTGCCCGTCGGTACTGTGGAAGATCGGGATGGAGTGCTTGCGGGATGGGTAAAAGGTTCGCTTGCTCCTGCCACATGGTCGGCATACTCGAGGGTCTGGCGAGACTGGGATGCGATGGTGGCTGCAAGGGGTAGACACCACTCGGAGGCATCCCTGCTGGATGCTTTGCTTTGGTTTTTGGTGCAGCTTTCGGCTGAAGGGGCGTCCCCTTCCAAATTGGACAAAGCAGTGGCAGCTTTGTCCTTTTTGTTTAAATTGCGAGGTGAGGTGGACGTGTGTAAGAGTTTTGTGGTAAGGCAAGCGTTAAAAGGTTTCCGGAAGGGAAAAAAGCAAGCGGATGCACGACGCCCGGTGTCGGTGGCGTTGCTGCGTAGGATGGTGGAGGCGCTGCGAGCTATTTGCACATCGGAGTATGAATATTTGTTGTTTACTGCGGCCTTTTCCTTGGCCTTTTTCGGGGCATTCCGGATATCGGAGCTGGTAAGTCCTTCCAGGGCCCGGTTGGGCGGCATCTGGGCGACGGACGTGGTGTGTGAGCCTGGGAAGCTACTGGTGTGGCTCAGGTCATCAAAAATGGATACGGCCAGGCGGGGCCGTATGGTGGAATTGTTTAGGGTACCGGGCGAGCGGGTGTGCCCGGTACGCTGCATCAGGGAGATTTTGGTTGTGCGGGCGCAGGGGTCTCAGTCCCTCCTGGTCCACGCAGACTCCTCTGGTTTATCAAGGTTTCAGTTCCTCAGGGTAATGAGGATGGCGTTGGAACACCTGGGTGTGCCAGCGCATGAGTTCGGCACCCATTCCTTTCGGATTGGGGCTGCCACGGAGGCTTCACAGCTAGGCCTAGGGGAGGCTTTAGTCAAGAAGATTGGTCGCTGGGAGTCTGGACGGTACAGATCGTACGTTCGTCCACACAGACTACTGTTATAAAAAAAAAAAAACAATTCTGAGTTAAAAAAAAAAAATGTTATGGTTTAAAAAAAAGAGGAAACGAGGGAAACTGGGTTTGACTGATTTGTTTCCGCGGGAGCGGTGTACATAGTATTATGTTATTGACGGTATTCTCTGTTCCAGGTTCCGGTTTGGAGGTGTGGATCATCGGCCATTCATTCGTCTACTGGGCCGAGAGGAGAGCTGCAGTTCGTAGGAGTGGAGTTCAGCTGGACTTTCCTCCGGATCAAGTTCGTCTGAAGTGGTTTGGAGTAAGGGGCATGTTGTGGAATGCTGTGGTATCTAATGTGGAACAAAGAGTGTGGCGGGGCGGCCGCCCTGACATACTCTTTATTCATGCAGGGGGGAATGATTTGGGGGTGGTGCCGCAGAGGGAGCTGGTGAAGAATATGCAGCGGGACGTGTCCCGCTTGCATACTCTTCTACCAGGAATTAAGATTATTTGGTCCGAAATGGTTCCCCGGTCGGTTTGGAGGCACGCCAGGGATTCGGCGGCCATGAACCGTTGCCGGGGAAAGATAAATAAGCTAATGGCGAGTTTCATGAGGAAAAACGGCGGGGTGGTGGTGCGGCACTTTAACCTGGAAGGTAAATTGGGGGGTCTGTTTAGGTCTGATGGTGTACATCCGAATGAGCTGGGGTTGGATTTCTTCAACTTGGCTCTGCAGGAAGGAATTGAGACGGCCACAGTTTTGCTCGGGGGGGAGCCCATCCGGGGTGATGGGCTTGTGGCGGAAGCTTGCAGGGTATCCAGGAGGGTTAATGGAAGATTTGGATTGGGGAGAGTCAATCGGGACTCTGGTGGGAGGTTTGAGGGGAAAGTGGTACCTCGAACCTCAGGTATTGGGGGCATTGGGATATGCCCAGAACATGGACTTCGGCAGCCACCTGGATACACTTGCAAGCTTGATTGGTTTTCCTGTATATGGAATGTTTTAATATTTATGTTTATGTTATGTTTAGTCATTGTATTAATTATGGATATATATACATAGGTGGAATGTGTATGTATATGTGTATATGATTGTAAATGCAATGGCTATTTAAATAAAGTGCTGTGGCCGTTGTTTTACCCCACAGTCTGGTTTTAAGTTCAGTTATTTCTAGGCGAACACATATCCTCAATGATAGAAGCTACCATGTCATGACAGAGTGTGTTGGAGCCTGATGTTGTGCTCAGTTACTGAAGCTAGAGAAGAAGAGGTAGATGTCTAGATCAGAGGGGGCAAGTTGGGATGTAGGGTGATTTAGATCACAGGGCGCTTGGTCTTGGGGAATTAAGTGCCAACAAGCCTATATTAAAAAAGATTCTCCATTTACTAGGAAGTCTATGTAGAGAGTGCAGAGAATATGTGTGATATGATGTGACTGAGGCCCATTAATAGTCTGGCTGATGCATTTTGTGTGTCGGTGATGATGTTTTTTTTCTGGCAGGCCTAGGTGCAGCTAGTTTCTATCCATTCTAGGAGATCTGCAAAGCATCTGTTGATTACAGATTTTAGATCATTAGTAACTGGTGCAAAGGAAAGATAAATTTGATTGTCATCAGCACAGCAGGGATATATACATGGAGGTCTGACGGTTTACCATAACAGCAGCATGTATATGTCAAAAATAGAATGGAAAATCACATTCCTGATGATACTCGCTTGTAAGGAATGATTAAAACCACATTAGAACTGCACTTGCAAGTGCTCAGGTAGGATGTGATGATCAATGTTATCTAGAAGAATGAGGATTAAATAATCACCCTTTCAGTCCTTTGGCATTTTCAGAAAGCCTGGATCAAAGATAATATTTCAGAGATGATATTTCTTGAAAGATGGGACCAGGGCCGGTGCAAGACTGTTTGCTGCCCTAGGCGAACATATATTTTGCCGCCCCTTGCTGATCCTACCTTCAGTCATTTACACACACAGTCAGGCCCGCCATCAGGGGGTAATGGGCGATACTGGCGTCCCGGGCCCGGCAGGCCCAGGTCATGGCAGGGAAAAAAAAAAGTCTCGGTTAAGCAGCATACCTTGCTCCCCTCCAGCCGCGCGGCTTCAATAAAGTTTGTTAAAAAAATGCGACCAGAGTTACCTGCAGAGCAGAGCACCGGGAGACAGCAGCAAGGAGGTACTGGGGAAGGGGGAGGAGGGTGGTACATAACAAGCATACTGAGGGGCAAAATCCTGATAAATTGAGTGGCTAAATGCTGGCATATTGAGGGGAAAAAAAACTAACATATTAATTGGCAAACGAATGGCATATTGAGGGGCAAAATACTAGCATATTAACTGGCAAACAAATGGCATATTGAGGGGCAAAATACTGGCATATTAATTGACAAATTCCTAGCATATTAATTGGCAAAATCCTGGCATATTAATTGGCAAATGAATGGCATATTGAGGTGCAAAATCCTGGCATATTAATTGGCAAATTCCTGCCATATTGAGGGGCAAAATTCTGGCATATTAATTGGCAAAATCCGGGCATATTGAGGGGCAAAATCTTGGCATATTGAGGGGCAAAATCTTGGCATATTGAGGGGCAAAATACTGGCATATTAATTGGCAAAAGAATGGCATATTGAGGGGCAATATAATGGCATATTAAATGGCATATTGAGGGGGAAAATACTGGCATATTAAATGGCATATTGAGGGGGCAAAAGAATGGCATATTAAATGGCAAAATAATGGCATATTGAGGGCAAAATACTGACTTATTGAGTGGCAAAATATTACTGGCATATTGAGTGGCAAAATATTACTGGCATATTGAGTGACAAAATATTACTGGCATATTGACCAACTGCTCCCAACCACCCTCCATATTACACTAGACCAGGATAACATGCTGGTGAGGGTAGGTGGGGTGAGTGGGAAATATTGTCGAGGGGGTAGGGGGCCCAGAAAATTTGTTCAGTAAGGGACCCTTAATTTCCTGGTGGCGGCCATGCACACAGTAACACAGTGTCACATATGCAGGCACATGTACACACACATGCAATGTCAGATGCAGCCACACCCACACACACAATTGCACATGCAATGTGATCCTATCTTTTTTCCCCATCCGCCCTATGCCTGGTGTAATTTTTTTTTTGATCCCTCCCTGCCACACTATGTCTGGTGTCTTTATTTTAGCCCCCCTTCCACCCAATGCCTGGTGTCCTTTTTGTTTTTAACCCTCCCTCCCTCTCTTCCTCCCACCCAATTCCTGGTGTATTTTTTTGTTCCCCTCCCTCCCATATCTTACCTCTGGCAACAGCAAAGTTCTGTCCGTGTGGCTCGTCGCACTCCTGCTTGTATTTCCGATGCTCTGTATCATCATTATGCGCAGGAAACAAGCCACATGGACAGAGCTGATGCTTCGCGGCATGGGGGTGGATCGGCACCATTCCGCCCCCTCCGATAAGCAAATCAGGAAAAAAAAAACATCTTGTTATATACATACATGTATCCGTACGGCAGCCGCCCCCACAAAGGTGGTGCAGTAGGCGAACGCACCGAAGAGGTCTCGCCACTGTTTTTTCTTCAATCGCTCTGGAAACATTTCATAATCCAGAGAACATTCTGTGCACGCTTGTAGAAAGTGTAGGTGCAGGACCACAGGTAGCAGGCTGCAGGATTTGTTAGATTAAGTTGATTTCTTCCATGGCTAAGATGTTCAAGATTGTCCACAAGGTAGGGAAATTCTTGCAAAAGAGGTGCTGATGGAGGCTATCTTATCAGAGAGAAAGGCTACAAAATCTTCACATTTAGACTGTGAGAATAGTGGGCATATGCAAGAAAGATGGCTTGCAGGACCTTTTTATAGTGCAACATAGCAGGGCTGCTCTCTTGTGTGCAAGGCTGATTTCACTAGACAGGAATGTAGGTTTCTTCTTAGTTATTAGATTGTAATCTGTGATGTGCTCAATTAAGGTACATTTATAATCCTAAATATGTTTTATACCATCTTCTTTCAAGCGTTCAGCCTTCTTTATGTATTAGTTATACACCTGTGGCAATGGGTCTAATTAAAACACCTGAATTCAATAATTACCTTATTTGCTCGAATATAAGATGACCCTGATTATAAGACGACCCCCAAACTTTGGATATTTCTTTAGGGAAAAAAACTAAAAGCCTGAATTTTAACTTGTATATATTCACATGTAAATTGCTTTTTCATATTTAATAAAAATTATGATATAAAAAATGCATTTCTTGTTTTTATTTCCTATTATTTGCCCATCTGCCCCAACAGCCATTTGCCCACCAGACATAGCCAAATATTACCCCTACCACCCAGACTTGCCCAATGCTCCCTCCCCCAGACTTGCCCAATGCTTCTTCTCTCCCCCTCCCTCCCCCAGACTTGCTTAATGCTGCCTCTCCCCCCCCCCCCCTCCCTCCCCCAGACTTTCCCAATGCTGGCTCTCCCTCCCCAGACTTGCCCAATGCTGCCTCTCCCTCTTTCTTCCCCTAATGCTGGCTCTCCACCCCCCCCCCCCCCCAATGCTGGCTCTGCCCCCTCCCCCCTTCCTCCTCCCTCCCACCCCCAAACATAGCCAATCTCCCTGGTGGCTAGTGGGGGCAGCTGGTGGATGTCTTCACATACATGCAGACATCCTCCATGCTGCCTGACACTTCCGTCTATTATAACGGAAGCTGGGAGGTCATGTGACCTTCCGGCTCCCATCATAGAAGTCCCGATGGATGTGCCGGGCAGCAGCGGAGGATGTCTGCTTGCATTGCGCAGACATCCACTGGCTGCTTGTGAGGGGAACTTGATCCCAGTCATATAGTCAGACCTCGATTTGAGGTCAGACTATAAGACGACCTCGAACATAAGACGATGGGACTTTGAGGGAAACTCTAATTTTATATTCGCGCAAATACGGTGTGTTCCAGTACTATTGTGTATTTAGTGTATTTTGGTATTGTGGATCAATATTGTGTTTCTTTTTTTTCCTTCCTCTCATGAAGGTGATAATAGAAATTAATAAAAATATATTAACTAATATGGGAAATTTGTATATTATTATTAAAGAAAATATATTCTACAGAGTAAAGATTCAATAGTTTCAATATTAGAATTTTTTTATTGGCACTAAGTAATTTATAGTGCTTGTTGATTATAACTGGGGGGGTTTCTTCTTTTTTTTTTCCTCTCTTCATATGTTTTTTCATACAGTTATTAATATACTAATGGTAGATTGTATTAACCCCTTAGTGACTGAGTGCTATGCTGCATTTGATATACCTTGAAGACCAGAATTCCATTATTTTTGTCATATGTTTACTGAACTGTGAATTTCTTTCTTTGTGTTCAGTCCATCCACACAAATTATATATCATTTTTTAAAGGACGAATAAGGCTTTCATTTGATTTGATTATTTTCATCATGTGATATAATTAACTATAAAAAAAATATAAAATATGATGAAAATATGCCATAAAAAACACTTCTTCCATTTGTCCTGAGTTTAGAAATACCAATGTTTCCATGTTTGCCTATGTTTTATTTCAACTAATAGGGCAATAAATAATATTAGTGGTTTTTTTTTGTTTTGTTTTCTAACCATTTTCTCACCTACAGTGACCTTTAAACCCCAACCCTAAATTTAACCTAACCCTAAATCTACCTGAACACCTTAATCTAACCCTTGTACTCACCCGAATCAGATATGAAGCAGCCTCTGAGAGTAGCTGCAGGCATGTAGAGTTGCGTTAAGGAGCGCAACGCTACATGAAAACGGAGGACGTATATATACGTATATATATGTATGTATATATACGTCCTCATGGTACTCAAGGACCATGCTTTTCAGGACGTATATATATACGTCCATATGCGTTAAGGGGTTAAAGACACCTCCAAATGAGTTAAGAAACTGGATTTCGATTTGATGAGCGTAGAAATAAATTATAAAATTTGGACATCTTAACTCTATATTTGGGAATTAAAGGTCTGGGTAAATTTTCTGTGTTAAAGTATGATCACAAAACATGTCATGTTAGACATGGTATAATGGGGTTTCTTATCTGGAGTGGGGACTGCCAATACCCCTGAGTTTAATCCTGCTGAGGCTGCAGGAATTGATCTGTGGGCAATTTAAGTTTTTTTTGCCATACATTTCATTGGGATGAGGTGTGTGAGTTATAAATGTACTCTTGTGAAGGAGTTTACGTACAGTGGTCAGTGGTGTATCTTGGTTTTGTGCTGCCCTATGCAGACTAAATTTGGGCACCCTTCCCCCTCCCTACCCACGATGCACACCCATGACATGACCCATAACCCACGTTGTGCACCAAGGACATGCCCCATCACCCCATTTACATGCCCCCATCCCCCCATTACTTACACATTGCCAGTACAATTTGCCATTAATATTCCCCAGCCAATTTGCCCAATAATATGCCAGTATTATTTGCCATTAATATGCCCCTGCCAATTTGCCCAATAATATCCCAGTATTATTTGCAATTAATATGCCTCTGCCAATTTGCCCAATAATATGCCAGTATTCTTTGCCATTAATATTCCCCAGCCAATTTGCCCAACATTATGCCAGTATTATTTGCCATTTAATATGCCCCAACTAATTTGCCCAATAATATGCCAGTATTTGCCATTAATATTCCCCAGCCAATTTGCCCAATAATATGCCAGTATTATTTGCCATTAATATGCCCTGCAATTTGCCCAATAATTTGCAAGTATTTGCCATTTAATCTGCTCCCAGCACTTACCTTATTTCCCTGGCAGCTAGTGGAAGGCAGTATGGTCTCCTCCATGCTGCCTGTACGGCTCGCTGGCGTTTGTGCCGACAGGTCACGTGACCCGGCGCGCGTCTGACGTCAGAGCGCCGGTCACGTGACTGTCGGCACTTCCCCGTCACACTGCACAGGGAGCCGAACAAGCAGCACGGAGGTTTCTCTGTGCTGCTTGTTCGGCTCCCCATTCAGGCCGCTGGCAGGCAGAGGGAAGGTGAGGGGGGAGCTTCCGATCTCCTCTCACCTCCGTCTCTGCCGGCAAACGCAGGTTTTTTTGTTTTTTGTAAAGGGGCGGCTTTTGTTTTGTCATTTTTTTTTGGGGGGGGGGGGGTTGTGCTGCCTCACGCTGACAGTGGTTGTCAAACCTGTGGCAGAGGAGGTTCCACCATGACTTATGGCTCTTAAGTTTGTAAGTCTGAAGGCTTAAATTCGCCTCAGTTCAAGGCTTAAATTCTCCTCAGTTCAAGGCTTAACCCCTTAACGACAGATAACGTGCCAGGCACGTCACGGCAAATCGTGGACTTGCCGACAGCTGACGTGCCTGGCACGTCATGCACTAAATGGAGTAAAGAAAGCGACCAGCGGTCGCTTTCTTTACTCTAACGGTGTTGCTACAATGCCTCTAGGTAGAGGCATTGTGCAACACCCCCCAAATGTGCAGGGGCGCGCAGGGGCGCGCTACGATCACTCCACGGAGTGATCGTAGCAGCCATTTAAAAATGGCTGCGCCCGCTGCACACATGTGCTTAGAAAGCGAACGATCGTTCGCTTTCTAAGCATCTGCGGTGTTGTTAAAGTGCTTTCTCAGATGAGCATCACCATTCGTCTGGTTCGTAAATATTGTTCTGACCCATATGGATCTGCCTCCCTCTCCTCACTTGAGTTTTAGTGAGGGAAAGAGACAGATCTGTATAACATATTTTTTTAATTGTAATAAATTAAATAAAATGTAAAAAAATTGTGAGTCCCAAGGGCTTTTATAAAAGCCATACCCTTTGTATAGTGTAGTGTATTAACCCCTTCCCTGCCACTGATCACTGCACAGCAGAACCTTTTTTCTTGTCTGTGCATTTTTAGGGGTTAATTTTTTTGTACAGTACTACAAAGGCTCTTATAAGAGCTATTAACCCCTTCCTTGCTCTACATGTTCAAATTCCAAGTTTGAAAATCAAAAAGCGCACCTCTCAAATGTAGCCTTTCAACACCCAACAAAGCTGACAAAGCTATGCATGGGTGGTATCCCTGTGCTCGGGAGATGTTGCTGAACATATATTGTGGTATTGTTTGTCAGTGACACATACCGAAATATGTGAATTTGTGTCTAAAGTACAATGTATGTGGGAAAAAATACACAATAAAATGACTACCACAAACTTTGACAAAGGCTGGTGGTAGAATTGGTGCATGGAAAGTGTTAAAATAACACCATTTAAAATAGCCTAGGGTGTCTACTTTTACAAAATATATACTTTTTGGGGTAAAATACACTGTCCTACTTTAAAAAAAAGTCCCAAATGAAAGATGGGCTCAGGCTGGCTACACGTCAATATTCCAAGTTGAAAATGCGCACCTTCACAATGTGGCCCTTTTAGCCCCCAAACAACCCAACAAACCTATGCATGGGTGGTATCCCTGAAAAAAATTACTACCACAAACTTTGACAAAGGCTGGTGGTAGAATTAGTGCATGGAAAGTGTAAAAATACCACCATTTGAGATAGCCTAGGGTGTCTACTTTTAAAAAATATATGGGTTGATGTGGTAAAATACACTGGCTGGTTTCAAATATGTCCCAAATGGGACATGGGTGCATTCTGTCTGCATGTCAAAATTTCAAATTGGAAAACCAAAAACTTCACCTCCCAAATTTGGCCTTTTACCCCCCCAAACAATCCAACAAACTTATGCATGGGGGGTATCCCTGTACTCAAGAGATGTTGCTGAACACTTATTGGGGTGTTATTTGGCAGTGACACATACCAAAATCTGTAAATTCATGTCTGAAGTACAAGGTTTGTGAAAAAAAAAACACAAAAAAATTACTACCACAAACTTTGACAAAGGCTGGTGGTAGAATTAGTGCATGGAAAGTGTTAAAATACCACCATTTGAGATAGCCTAGGGTGTCTACTTTTAAAAAATATATGGGTTGATGGGGTAAAATACACTGGCTGGTTTCAAATATGTCCCAAATGGGACATGGGTGCAGGCTGTCTGCATGTAAAAATTTCAAGTTGGAAAACAAAAAACTGCACCTCACAAATTTGGCATTTTAGCCCCCAAACAACCCAACAAACCTATGCATGGGTGGTATCCCTGTACTCAGGAGAAATAGTAGAATCTATTTAGCATGTTTTTTCGTTCGCTATTGTCGATGAGGAGAAGTTGTTTCAAATAAAAACAAAGAAATTTGTGTATAATATGATAAGATATGATCAAAAATATGGCATCCATAGAAAGCCCTTTTTGTCCCGATAAAAACAATATATAATATGTGTGGGTACAGCAAATGACGAAGAAGAAAATTACTGCTAAACACAAACAGCACAGAAATGTTAAAATAGCCATTGTCCAGAAAGGACAAAAATGTTTCAAAGGCTCTGTCCTTAAGGGGTTAAATTTGCCTCAGTTGTTTTCTTTTGTTATATTTTGATTCACATATTGCCTTGTTTCTATATATCATTTTTTTTTCTTTTGAAAAATACAAATATTACATACATCCATTTTACTAGCTATACATTGTCAAAAAATAAAGTGCTTGTATAACCCCTTGGCGACACAGGACGGACTAGGTCCGTCCTGTGTGCCGAGGCGTTAGTGACACAGGACGGACCTAGTCCGTCCTGTGTCAAAACGAGCACTGAAAGCGGAGTTTTTCCGCTTTCAGTGCTCTGATGGTATTGTAACGATGCTTCCGTGTGGAAGCATAGTACAATGCTAAAAAAAATGCCCGTCGGCATTTCGATCGCTCCGGAGAGCGATCGAAATGCCGGTTTTAAAGGCACAGAGCCTTTAAAACGCGGGCATTTCAAAAACGAGCATAGGAAGCGAATCTTTCGCTTCCTATGCTCAGAAAGTGTTCCTGATTGCCTCGCAAGTCGAGGCAATCAGAAACACAAAAAAAAATGCACGATCTTGGTCACTGAGTGACCAAGATGGCGCTGCCCTTCTAAGGGCAAGAGGCAAGAGCACAGGAGGCAGGAAGTACCTGCTTCCTGTGCTCTCTGGCTGTCACAGGATTGCCTCTTCACAGAGGCAATCAGTGACTGCCAGGCACACTGACAGGCAGTGGGGATGCTCTGCTGAACATCCCCACTGACTGGTCAGATCAATATTAACCCTATATTGATCTGACCAGTTATGATCTGCCTCCCTCTCCTCACATTTTTTTTAGTGAGGGAGAGAGACAGATCAAAGTTATAAAAGTAAGTAAAAGTTAAAAAAAACAATAAATACACAACACACAAATAATAAAACAATAAAAAAATTTTTATTAAAGCAATTCCCTGCGTTTAACCCCTTCCCTGCCACTGATCTTGCATAAGCAGTGATCGTGCACATCAGCGCATTTATTTTTGCTGTTTGTGCATTTTTTAGGGGTTAATTTTTTTTGTACTGTAATTTATTACAGTACTAAAAAGGCTCTTCTAAGAGTTATTAACCCCTTCTTTGCCGTCGATCACTGCTTACGCAATGATATTGACGCCAAAGCAATTTTTATCTGTCTGCATATTTTTTTTTTTTATTTTTTTTTTTTTACACATACCCGCTAGCGGATTACATGTAAAGTAAAAATATTTGAGATTTTTTTTTTTTTAAGCTGCCTGAGTGCATAGCGATCAGTAACAGCGAATTAGTGGCAAAGGCGGTTTGATGATTTCTCAATTAAGCTCACCATTCTCCCTGGTCAGATCAAAATTGGTCGGATCAATATTCACAAATATTGATCTGCCTCCCTCTCCTCCCTTACATTTTTGTGACGGAAAGAGACAGATCAGTATTAGTGATATAAAATAACATTTTATAAAATTGGCAGGTTTTATGAAAGTCTTTCACTGTGTATTAACCCCTTCCCTGCCATTCATCACTGTGTAAGCATTAATCTTGCACAGCAACAGTATGTTTTGCTGTCTGCACTGTTTTATGGATTAATTTCTTTGTACTGTAATGTATTACAGTACTAGATAGGCTCTTATTAACCCCTTCTTTGCTCGAGATCACTGCTTACGCACTGATTCTGAGGCCGCGGACTCACGGTTCGATTTTGACCCTATTCAGCTTTCTGATACATCATCTAGCGATGTATCGGTGGCTGCTGAGCCCTTGCCACAAGTAGTGATGGGGGTCTGCCGATAAAAAAATATATGGTTTGGTGGCGGTAAATTACATTGGCTGGCTTCAAAGATATATCCCATAAAGGACACGGACGCAGGTTGACTACATGTCAAAATTCCAGGTTGGAATTGCGCACCCCCTAAATGTGGAATTTTAGACCCAATACAAACCAACAAACCTATGCATGAGGGTATCCCTGTACTCAGGAGATGTTGCTGAACACATATTGAGGTGTTGGTTGGCAGTGGCAAATACCAGAATCTGAAAATTCCTGCATGAACTACAATGTGTGTGGGGAAAAAATGACATCCCAACCCTTTGACATAGGTTGGTGGTAGAATTAGCACTTGGAAAGTGTTAAAATGCCACAATTTTAAATACCCTAGGATGTCTAGTTTTCCAAAATATATGGTTTTATGGGGTAAAATACTTTGACAGGCTTCAAAAGTGTCCCAAATGGAACATGGGCGCAGGCTGACTACATGTCAAAATTCCAAGTTGGAAATGCACCCCCCCTAAACGTGGCCTTTTAGCGCACAAATAATCTAACTAACCTACACATGGGTGGTATCCCTGTACTCAGGAGATGTTGCTGAACACATTTTAAGGTGTTGTTTGAGACTGACACATAATAGGATCTGTGAATTCATGCCCGATGTACAATGAATGTGAAAAACAAATTACTATCCATAACATTGACATAGGCTGGTGGTAGAATTAGTGCATGAAAAGTGTTAAAATACTACCATTTGAAATACCCTAGGGTGTCTAGTTTTTAAAAATATATGGTTTTGTGGGATAGAATACACTTTTTGGCTTCAAAAATGTCCCAAATGGGACATGGGCGCAGGTTTTCTGCACGTCAGAATTCCAAGTTGGAAAACCAAAAAGCGCACCTCTCATATGTGGCCTTTTAACCCCCAAATAACCTAACCAACCTATACATGGGGGTATCCCTGTACTCAGGAGATGTTGCTGAACACATATTGAGGTGTTGTTTGGCACTGACATATAACAGGATCTGTGAATTCATGCCCAAAGTACAATGTATGTGAAAAAAAATTACTACCCAAAACATTGACATAGGCTGGTAGTATAATTAGTGCATGGAAAGTGTTAAAATACTACCATTTGAAATACCCTAGGGTGTCTAGTTTAAAAAAATATATGGTTTTGTGGGGTAGAATACACTTTCTGGCTTCAAAAATGTCTCAAATGGGACATGGGCACAAGTTTTCTGCATGTCAGAATTCCAAGTTGGAAAACCAAAATGCGCACCCCCTAAATGTGGCCTTTTAGCCCCAAAACAAACCAACAAACCTATGCATGGGTGGTATCCCTGTACTCAGGAGATGTTGCTGAACACATATTGAGGTGTTATTTGGAAATACCCCTTCACATTTTAAGGTAATGTTTACCTAAATTGCAATATATGTGAAAAATTAAAAAAAAAGATTTTTTGCTGCAAACTTTGGCATAGATTGGTGGTAAAATGGCAACATGAAATGTGTCAAAATACCCCAAGTTAAATGCCCTGAGTGGTCTAGTTTTCAAAAATATGTACATCTTGGGGGTCATTCATGGATTTAGTACAGAAATCAGTGTTACAATGTCACTATCGCTAATTTTGAAAGGAAAGGATTTTAAAATAGCTTTGCACCACTTATAGTTCTGGCCCTGTAACATGAATAAAAAAGCACAAAAACATAAAAACATGGGCTATTTCTGAACTCAGGACATATATTAGAAACTTTTTAGCAGTGTTTTTTTGTTGTCTCTTGTACATGAGTATATGATTTTTCAAATAAAAGTCATAAAAAAAAACTTTTTTAAATTTTTTTGCCATATTTTATTATTTTTTTTACATCAAATTATATGCTATTATCAAAATAATGGTATCAAAAGAAAGCCCTTCTTATAACGATAAAAACGATATATAGATTGTGCGGGTACACTAAATGAGACAGAAATAAATTACAGCAAAACACAAACACCTCAGAAATGTTAAAACAGCCCATGTCACCAAGCGTCGGACAAGCCAAAAAAGTCATGTCACTAAGGGGATAAAGACATACAACATAAAACACATAACATACAAGATGTACGCTTTAATAAATGCATCTGACTCAACTAGCCGGCTAGGTGGCCTACTGATATCATCAATGTGACCATGATGCACTTTCATTTCTTCCTATGCAAAATGCTAAGAAAATAAGAATGAAAAAAAACAAAGAATAACATCTGACACACAATCAAGAGTACTACATACTGATATACAGTGCCTTGCAAAATTATTCACTCCCTTGGCATTTTTCGTGTTTTGTTGCCTCACAACCTGGAATTAACATTGATTGTTTGAGGATTTGCATCATTTAATTTACAGAACATGCACACAACTTTGAAGATGTTTTTTTTGAAACAAACAACAAATAGGACAAAATAACAGAAAAAGTCAATGTGCATAACTATTCACCCCCCTAAAGTCAATACTTTGTAGAGCCATCTTCTGCGGAAATCATAGCTCCAAGTCACTTTGGATAAGTCTCTATGAGCTTGCCACATCTTACCCCTGAGATTTTTGCCCATTCTTCTTTGCAAAACCCCTCCAGCTCCTCCAAGTTGGATGGTTTGGCTTGTGAACAGCAATCTTTAAGTCTGACCACAGATTTTCTATTGGATTGAGGTCTGGGCTTTGACTAGGCCATTCCAACACATTTACATGTTTCCCCTTAAACCACTCAAGTGTTGCTTTAGCAGTGTGTTTGGGGTCATTGTCCTGCTAGAAGGTGAACCTCCATCCTAGCCTCAAATCACGCACAGAGTGGTACAGGAATATCCCTGTATTTAGCACCATCCATCTTTCCCTCAACTCTGACCAGTTTCCCAGTCCCAGCTGCTGGGATGGTGTTCTTTGGGTGATATCTGGGTTTGCACCAGACATAACTTTTTCTTTGATGGCCGAAAAGTTAAATTTTAGTCTCATCAGACCAGAGCACCTTCCTCCATACATTTTGGAAGTCTCCCACATGCCTTTTCGCAAACTCAAAATGTGCCATTTTGTTTTTTGCTGAAAGTAATGGCTTTCTTCTGGCCACTCTGTCATAAAGTCCTATGTACAGATATCCTCCATGGTTACCTTAGGTCTCTGTGCAGCCTCTCTGATTAATGCCCTCCTTGCCTGGTCCGTGAGTTTTGGTGGGCGGCCGTCTCTTGGAAGGTTTGCTGTTGTGCCATGTTCTTTCCAATTGGTTATGATAGATTTGATGGTGCTCCATCAAAGATTTTGATTTTTTTATAACCTAACCCTGACTTGTACTTCTCAACAACATTGTCCCTTACTTGTTTGGAGAGTTCCTTGGTCTTCATGGCAGTGTTTGGTTAGTGGTGCCTCTTGCTTAGTTGTTGCAGCCTCTGGGGCCTTTCAAAAAAGCTGTGTATATGTAATGACAGATCATGTGACACTTAGATTGCACACATGTGAACATCATTTCACTAATTATATGACTTCTGAAGGTAATTGGTTGCACCATAGCTTTATATGGGCTTCATAACAAAGGGGGTGAATACATACGCACATGCCCATTTTCTGTTTTCTATTTCTAAAAAATAGTTTTATGTATATATTTTTCTCATTTCCCTTCACCAACTTAGACTATTGTGTTCTGATCCATCACATAAAATTCAGATTAATAAAACATTGAACTTAAGGCTGTAATGTAACAAAATAGGTAAAAAGTCAAGGAGGGGTGAATACTTTTGCAAGGCACTGTAAGTACTTAAAATGTGCAAAAAAAACATCAATGTGGAACAGAACCTTTACATTTTTATTTACGGTATTTACAAATATATTTGTTGTTAAGTACTGTCTATATTAGGGGGTTGAGGGGTTGGGGTTACAGCCATTGGAGAATTGCTCAAAATATACACAATTTAAGATTACATTATATTCACAGGGGGGGAACCCGGATACATTGCGGTACAACCAGATCAGCATCGTAGCAGCCCAAGGTTATATAGAGACTGCTCATTATGTACCGTATTTGCTCGAATATAAGACGACCCTGAGTATAAGACAACCCCCCAAACTTTGGTTATTCCACCGGCTGTTAGCGAGGGGGATCCAGGTCCCCTGCAGCTCTGCGGGGGACCTGGATCCCAGTCTTATAGCCTGACCTCGATTTGAGGTCAGATTATAAGACGACCTTGAATATAAGACGACGGGTATTTTTCAGAGCATTTGCTCTGAAAAAAACCTCGTCCTATATTCGAGCAAATACGGCAATTGAAGAAAAGGAAAGGTTTTAGACATGGAGCTGCTGCCTATGAAGGGCATAAGGGAACACTTGTTTGAAGTCTACTTAACGGAGAAGATGGGAAAGGGGTTGCAGGTATTTCTCAGGCCAGTGGTCTGCTGACATGGGGCATCCTACTTGGTGAGTCTCGGCCTCCTGTAGGAGTTCTTTGCCACCTGGGGCATGTGGCGGTCTGTTCAAGTATTAAGCAAATGTCAAAGTCGTCATCTGACGTCATTTCTAACCATTGAAACCATGTGTTTCTATACTTATCGTGCCGGTTGAGCGCTAATTAGGAGAGCTCCTCCCAAGCGCGAAGCTCCTCAACTTTGCGCACCCAATCCTCCAATGTTGTGGTGTATACGGATTTCCAGTGGATGGATATCAACAGTTTGGCTGCACTGAATAAATGTTTAACAATCGATTTGTTTTTGTAGCTTGAGATCGAATCAGTTGTGTGGTGAAGCCACACAACTAAGTCTCGGGAGTAAAAGTTGTGGGGGCGTGTGCGGGAGTAAAAGTTGTGGGGGCGTGTGCGGGAGTAAAAGTCGCGGGAGTAAAAGTTGTGGGGGCGTGTGCGTCAGCTTCACAATCATTGTCCTAACAGTTTCCCAGAACCCCCTTGTGAGTCTGCAGGTCCGCCAGATGTGAACCTTTATACCCTGTTCTTCTCCACAGTGCCAACAGATATCCGTAAGCTTTGTGGAGCAGAACCGGAGTTTTATACCACATGGTGAACAGTTTGGAAGCGTTTTCTTGTACAGCTTTATATGAAGAGAATATGAATAGCCAACATAGCTGGAAGGCGGGGAGTTCTCAGTTGGGTACAGTTCTCTTTATAACAGCGATACGCCATGGATAACAGCAATACGCCATGGATAACAGCGATACGCCATGGTGTAAGCGTTCTGTGCGCGTACATACATGTTCCATGTACGTCAATTCTCTGAACAACTTATGTTGTTGTGGACGTGTTCGGACGTTGTGTTTGAGTTGAGTATTTCTCAGTGTAGTATGGAAAGTAGTAGTGGAGTCCGGGACGAATGGCATTGAAAAGGTGTTTATTGTTGTAAATACAAAGCCACTAATATAAATGTCCTGAATCAATC
Source organism: Pelodytes ibericus (assembly GCA_036172795.1). Lineage (NCBI taxonomy): Eukaryota > Metazoa > Chordata > Amphibia > Anura > Pelodytidae > Pelodytes > Pelodytes ibericus. The sequence goes on from CM069862.1 coordinate 184,666,328, forward strand.
ATCAATCTTTAATTGATTAACATTCAAAGTAAATAGTCTTTCTGCCTGAAGAACAGATAATCCATGTAAACAGTATTTTTTTTTCAGTCGCATGCATAAAAAATTTATAATTATGAGCCATTCGCCATGTACTATAATGGGGAATAACAGATAATATATCAGTGTCTTATTGAAAAGGAATTAGTACAGATTTAATAGTTGTACTTGTCTGATTATAACAGGTTTTGGTAAAGGTGGGAGGTATGATTTTTCAGCACTGAGTCATTAATTTAATAAAACTTGCAATTTTTGGGGGTGAGGGACTTACTTACCAAAGATTTTTGGTCTGTAGAGTCCCCAGACCCTCCTACGTTTTCTTTTTAACCCTTTTCTTCAGATCCAGGGTCATGCGTGTCGCCGACACAACTGGGGTCAATTTGTGCCCTCAATAAAGCAAATTCTGATTTGTAAGATGGCTGAAAATTACATATTCGCACACATGCGCGATCGGAGGTAACATCATTTACCTCTTGGTTGCAGCAGTATCAAGGGGATTTCTTAGGATTCTGCTGTAGAGAAAGCACGCTCTTCTGGTGACGAGCAGAAGAGGGGAGAAAAAAGCGAAGCTGTAATAACAGAGTGCGTTGGGAGTCCTCAGTGCGCCTGTTGAAGGCAAAGAATCAGCGGAATCCAAGATGGCAGCCCGAATTGTTGTGAAGACTGGAGAAAACATGTTAAAGGTAATAAAACAACCTCAATTACTTCAAAACTAACTAAACCTATTACATTTAAATATGTAAATATTAAAGATTAAGTTTAGTTTAAGAGAAGGGACCAGTCTCTAAGCTGATGCATTTGGGATTGGCTAGGATGTTAAAAGAACAGCCAGCGTGTGATTGCTGTATTGAATAGACTACTATTAAGAACAGACTATACAGATAGGTATACACTTTGTAACTTTGTAACTGAGTGCCCCTTGGCTTCTAACTCAGAAAGACCCATTGGAAATGAAACAATGTCCGAAGGATATCTTTGTAAACATGAGAAATCTCAATGTATTCTTTCTGGTAAAACACTTTAGTAATCAATATATAAAATTATTTAACATGTAGGTAAACTTGGAAAGAAATTATGATAATCAAAAATTAAATGGCATGAACCAATTTTATATATTAACAAATCCAAAATGAATGCAATCACCTAAACTAGCATTTATTATAAGGGCATGTTGCTGAGATTTTGTATAAATATATATATTTATATATTGGGGATATAAGTGCAAATACAGTTTAAAACTATATCTTATTATATATAGGTAACTAATATGAGAAAGAGCAATTGGTAATCCTTAGTCTTATCACTAGGTGTCACTCTTGCATCACCCAACGGAAGAACATGATTGAAGCACCAAACAACAACCTAACCTACAGCAGAGAAAGGAATCGGATGGATGTGTTTGTTCATTGCTGAGAATATAGCCACTCATTTATTAATATTTGTTATAATAGTGGATTTGGTTTTATGTTGGTAAATTACCAAAAGTGCTCCTTTAATGGCTTTGTTAGAATTAGCTTTATAACTTGTGATATAAAATTGGATCTGTGTACACGTGTCTTGTTTGTTGAGGATTTTTATGTCTGGTCATCCTATCTATATGATATCTATATTAGGTACGTTCAGTATATTCAGGTACATTCTGATCTTGGTCTTGGTCACTGAAGTGACCACTTTCCCATGCATATTATATTTAAAATATGATAAACATGTATAGAGACAGTCACACAGACTTGCCTGGTTGTAAGTATAGAACATCAATTGACACCGTTCTCTCACTTGTCTCCTAGCATCTGACGCTGTCTCAACATAGAAACATAGAATGTGTCGGCAGATAAGAACCATTCGGCCCATCTAGTCTGCCCAGTGTTCTAAATACTTTTATTAGTTCCGAGTTCCCTATCTTATAGCTAGGATAGCCTTGTGCCTATCCCACGCATGCTTAAACGCCTTCACTGTTTTTACCTCTACCCAACCCATTACAGCATCGGACGATGAGGTCCTACAAAATGCACAGGGCACAGAAGATCTGTCAGCTTCTCCTCGGACTTCACCAGGTCAGACAGTTCAGCTGGCCTCTTCACCTGTCTGCGGTAAGTCAAACATACAAATACATGTGCATATATGTGCGTGTCATCTGTAGATGAGGTTTCACTCATGATAGAGGGAATTATGAATGGAGATCCCAAGTTATGTATAAAATAGTTGACTTGAATCATTCTCAGTATCCGCAGCGCTTCAGAATTATTACATTGGCCTTACTTGGGAATCCCCTTCTCTATTACAAGCAATTCCCTCTTTCAGGAATTAAGTCCAATTAAATTGTTGATGTTTTCTGCACCCAATTAAATACGCTCAACATTCTCAACAAGTTCGTCTTCATCTCCAATGGACCTTGCTTCTCCACTTCTCGTAGCAGGTGTCTTCCCACCAACCTCCGACTCCTGGTATGGAGGCCCAGGGATACACCGCCCAAGGTAGATACACAAGTTCACCGCATTATTCATGTCTGATATTAAAGTACAAGTAGTTGGCTACCTCTGGAATCCAATCAATGTCCATGCTACTGTACATCAATGTACACAGACATGTCATGTGTGTCGCAGAGAAAGGAATGAGAAACACCTAATAGGTTTAATCATAGGATTAGCATGAGTTCAGCACAGGCTTGTGTTATGTAACCAGGGCCGGCACCATTGTAAGGCTGCTTAGGCAGCCGCCTTTGGGCGCCGCAGCTCCGGGGACGCCAGCAGTGAGAAAAAAAATGCCTGTAGAGGCACTGGCTGGGGAGATGATCTCTCGTCAGCCCTCTGACATAACAGGGGGTATATTCCCTTTATGTATTTAACACAGTAAAGGAAGGGAGTATATTTAAAGGAAGAAAAACTACCACAACTAGAGGACGTAGTCTAAAATTAGGGAGGCAACGATTTAAAAGTAATATCAGGAAGTATTACTTTACTGAGAGGGTAGTGGATGTATGGAATAGCCTTCCAACGGAAGTGGTAGAGGTAAACACAGTCTAGGATTTTAAGCATGCATGGGATAGGCACAAGCCTACCCTAGATATAAGATAGGGAAAGGGGGTCTAATAAAAGTATTTATAAAATTGGGCAGACTAGATGGACTGAATGGTTCTTATCTGTCGACACATTCTATGTTACTATAGTGTCTGTGTTGTTATTCTAGCAGATCACACACTTATTTTTTCAGTGTTAAATCATTGTACATGGGTACACCTTCCATCTCATTGTGGCAATACATTGATGTCATTGCTAGACAGATATTTTGCTGCGTAACACTTTTTTTTTAATGTGTTTTTTGATATGCCCATAGTTGTCCATATATATCCAAATATCATAATGCTGGATATTTGTATCAGAAAAGATATCGGGGAAAATATGAGGCATGTGAAAATAAAAAAGCATTTTAAAATAGTTTATAGTGTACTTTAGAGGGCTTTTAAAGTTTAATTCTCCAGCTCAGATCAGAAGAATTGAAAAGGCCGAATTTCGCCTATATTACCCAAATTCGGAGCGTGTTCAGGTGGGATCGGCATACTTTAAGCACCCTGAAAATCTTTTGTTTTCATGGCAAAAATGTCCTTATCCGAATGATGCTCAGTTTTCCGATTGGCCTGAACTGTCTTTAAAAACACATGGTGTCACTTCAAATGTCAACGCTACTTTGCATAGTGCTGCACATGGTCCGTAACAGGACTAGTTTATGGATTTTTTCCACCCTAGATGAACCCTAATTTTGTCCCCCCCTTGGCTCCACCCCTTACCTCGCCTACTTATAAGAAGCAGACAATAGCACATCAATCACGCAAACACACAAAATCAAGCAGTTGTGTGGACAGTAGAGTTGAGCGGATACCTGGATGTTCGGGTTCGGCAGGTTCGAAAAAATGTCCGGGTCCGTGCTCGAACTTGACCCCGAACTTGGCCCCGATCCCGAACCCTATTGAAGTCAATGGGGACACGAACCTTTGGCCACTAAAATGCCTCTAAAAAAGTCCTGGAAAGGGCTAGAGGGCTACAAAATGAAGTAAAATGTGCGTAAGAGTGTCCCCATTAATACAAATAGGTCAATTGATGCTGTCTCTCTCCCCTATCTCCCCTTTCTATTTTTTTTCGGAAGCTTCTTGCTTCTCTGGGGAGCAGAGGGCTGTGGTCAGACAGTGGGGTTGGACCTTCACCTTGCACCCGGTGCAACCCACCTCCCTCCCCCCTCGGCCGATGCAATTGCCCTTCCCAGTGCACGTTGTGGGAGCTCAGGCGCCCCTTGTAAAAATGTGCCCTAGTCCGGCTTCATCTATAGGTGGGGCCGGCCCTGCTCAGTAAACAATCTCTGATGTTCCAGACACATTTTTACTTCAAGGTTGCTTTGCAAAGACCTGCTGTCCCTCTGAGCTCTACCTCTCTCCCAAAAAGCGGGACTGTCGTACGCAAAGCAGGACAGCTGGGAGTCATGGGTTTAGCTAAGCTATGATTAATTTCAGCACGGAGCAAGTTCAAGCGAGTATCCATTATTAAATGGGGATGATAGGAATCTTATAACATTTCTACATTAAGATGGTGTATTTGTGCCAGCCCCCCTACAACTCATACCATCAGTATCCTCACCTCACCTTCTACCCTCTAAATAAGCAAGTGCTGCTTTGTTGGGGAGCCGCAGGCAGAATCAGGTCAGTGTGTTACACTCAGACCTCTGTCAGTGCTGACTCATGCTCCCCGTGCCAGTAATGATTCAGAGCACCTGAAATATGATGCGCTGAGACATCACTATGTGCGAGGAGTGAGTTCAGAACTAACAGAGGTCTGAGTGGAACACACAGACCTGATGCTGCCCATGGCTCCCCAAGGCAATATTTATGGGGGGGGGGGATGGAAGGGATGGAGTGGGGAGTGGTGAGAGAGACATGGGAAGGGAGAAGAGAGAAACAGACATGGGAATGAAGTGGAGAGCAACAGACATGAAGGGAGAGGAGAGAGACAGACATGGGAAGGGAGAGGAGAGAGACAGACATGGGAAGAGAGATGAAAAAGACAGACATGGGAAGCGATATGAAAGAGACAGACATGGGAATGGTTATGAAAGAGACAGACAGGAGAAGGGAGATGAAAGAGAAAGACAGGGGAAGGAAGAGTAAAGAGACAGACAGGGCAAGGGAGATGAAAGAGACAAGTAAACAGCAAAAGAATTCCGAAGGCACTCAGATTCCAGACAAAAAAATGAAATAAAAAAAATGTTGTTTCATTATTTTCTAAAAATATTATACATACTGGTACACAAACGTCCTCAGCATTCGAGATTGATGGCTGATAACATTTCGGCTAGTGACCACTTGTAGGCAAACAACGCGTTTCACACGCTTGTGCCTTGTCAAAACTGCCTCAAGAAAGAGACAGACAGGGGAAGGGAGATGAAAGAGACAAACAGACACAGGGGGAAGACAGACATGGGAAGAGGAGATGCTTCTAAAGCTTCTAAAGAGTGCCAAGATATGCCAAGTGTATTCATCTAAAGCTGATTCCTTTTAAATCATGCATTACAAACGAGTGGGTCACAAAAAATTACCATTTTTGGCCCATAAAAGTTTGGGAATCCCTGCTTTAATAAATATATTCCATAGTTAACATCAGACAAGAACCAGTTTGCGCCACATAAATATATGATGTCAATGATCACTTCAGTGTCGCAATTGACAAACAAAAAAACAAAAAGAAACTCACACCCCTGGGCAATGTTTTAGTGTCCTCAATAATTTCACAAAGATTTCCTCTGAAAAGACCCAACATGGGATCTGAGAGAATGTTCCAGTTAATATAATTCAGTACCATTATTAAATAGAGAAAAGTACAAAAGTTGAAGCATACATGTTTAAAAGTAATATCAGGAAGTATTACTTTACTGAGAGGGTAGTGGATGTATGGAATAGCCTTCCAGCGGAAGTGGTAGAGGTAAACACAGTCAAGGAGTTTAAGCATGCGGGGGATAGGCACAAGGCTATCCTAGATATAAGATAGGGAACTGGGGACTAATAAAAGTATTCAGAAAAATTGGGCAAACTAGATGGACCGAATGGTTCTTATCTGAGGACACCTTCTATGTTTCTATGTTCCAGCTACAGAGGGAAAATGGTATGTATATTGTAAAATAAATGCCATGCCACTCTCTTACTAGGGTAAAACTGTGCTGCATAGAAGTTTAGTGTCATTTTAAGGTTTTTTTTTTTGCCTAGAGTGATTTTTCCTGCCATGTTACTTTTTTGTTAAGTATAAGCATCTGTGCACAATGCACATTCTGTTTACTGTGAAGAACCATATAGACAAGTAAAAACTGCTACTAATAAGCTTCACATAAACATATTGTATGCAAAACAAGCAATTGTAGCAAGAATCGGTATTTTGAAACTATAATTGGTCATTTAAAGTTTTTTGGGTTTTTTTGCCTGGTTTATTGAAAAACTGTTTAAAAAGATGATAAATCGATACATTTATCTAATAAATTGTGTCTTGAATCAAATGGGTGGCCAGTGACTCTATACATAATATAAGCATAGATGTCAATACTTCTGCAGACGTTACTTAGACGACGACAGCTTATCTGAACAGCCTTGACAACAACTGTAACTGGTGCAGCAGAGGTTAAAAAGAGTCTGGCACCTAAATCTGGCCTCTCCCCTCCTCATGTTTCCAGACTTCCTCTTGTGGTAGTTGCAGAATGTACATCTGGATTTGCTTCCATACAAAGGAACTGCTGGGACGCCACACAGCTTCGAGTGGAAGGGGATTTGGAATGAGCAGAGCAAAAGCTTTAAAATCTGCTTGACGACACTCAGAAACAAAATGAAGAATCCCTCTATTATTCAGCTTTCTATTCTCTTATCCCAAGTTTGTTATTATGTCTCTGCAGCACCATCTCCTATTATTAAATTCCCTGGAGACAACCCACAAAAGACGGACAAGGAAATGGTCACTGTAAGTGTTTACCCTTAGTTTTAATAGTGCAGGCTTTGTTCGTGTTATGTATTGCATTGCACACTGATGATTTCCAAGATATGTACATCTCAGTATTCTTATTCTATTCAATTTTAAATATTGTATTATAACTATTATGTTACTGAAATGGAATTTGATGTTTTTAATGTTAGGAGGCACTTTTATTCATTTAGCACTCAGGTGATGTGCAATGTGCTGCATATCTAATAGATTATAATACACTTTTATTCATTGTGTAAGTTTTAATATCAAGCTGAAGGAATCAGTAAAATTGGATTGTGACTTGAACTCAATATAAGGCTATTAAGTACAAATCCAGGTATGGGCAGAGATGCAAGGAAAGTAATAATCAATAAAATACTAGAACGTGTATTCATTAAAATGGAACGTAATAATGGAATATAGATGGGAAAGACAATCAAGAAGCTCAATTCATGGTATTTGCTTTACAAAAGACCAGAGAGGGCTTTACTTTAAAGCAGAGGTGACAAAACATTTAGAGATCATCATCACATCCAATTTTCATCAAAGTCTCATGTCCCCTTTCTATAGGTTTAAGCCCTATTGGGTTTTAAATCATCAGTGACATTATGTAAATTCCCTCCTATAAACAGTTAGGCTTTTGAGCTCTTTCCCTTTTTTTCCCCACACACTTAGTTCCCTCTGTCTGTGAGTCTGTTATTGAACAATAAAGTACATCAAATATTCACTCCATCACTTGGCCTGGACTACTCGCACCTCCTGCTGTCCCACCCCCTTAGCGGGTGAATGGGAGTTGGGGGAAAGAGGGCATACCCTCAGGTTGGGAAGCCTGAAAGTATTTTTTGATGTACTTACCTTTAACCCCTTCATGGCCAGACTGTTTTTGGAATGTTGTACGTTAAGGACCGTGACTGTTTTAACATTTCTGCATTGTTTGCGTTTAGCTGTAAAAAAAATGTCTTTGTCATTTGCTGTACCTACACTATTTATATACATTAGGGTTTTTATACAGGACAAGAAGGGCATTCTTTTGATGCCATTATTTTGCTCATTTCGGTTATTGTATTATGATAAAAATAGTAAAATATTTTTCCTGACTTTTATTTGTAAAATCTTTTCCTATTGTCCTTCTTATTAAATCAAGAAAACCAGATCTAATGAACCCAGCTGCAAATAACAAGTCTTGTTTACAGACTCTTATACTTATCTGCGTCTGATGACCGCAGCATGCTGTGTCTCTGTTTGGCTTTCTCTTGCAGTCTTGGATCTACTTTCTTTATAGTCAGTGTTTCGGTGTACTGAAGGTCCTGTTTCTGGCGTCCTCCCACTCACTTCACCGATGGGCGCTTCTGACTATTCCGAATGTTCTTTTCATTGTACTGTTGGCCGCCAGGTGCCTTGAGGGAAGCGCATGCAGCCTCCATGGGTTCTCTCGATGTTTCTTTTACCTCATTGCTCTTGCTCGCCATCACCGCTCACACCGGGAGACGTGTCAACGTATCACGTCATCCCTCACCCCGAACAAAGGTTCAAAAATTGTGTAAAATCTTTAACTAAGCTTCAAAAGCTAATGGGAAAACCTGCTAAATAGATTCTACTATTGGTCCTGAGTTTCGAAACGTTTATACGTTTTTTGCATATTATAGGGCAGTGATGGCGGACCTTTTTAGGGCAGAGTGCCCAATTTGCTGTATAAACCATGATGCAGACCTCAAAGTGCCAACACTGCATACAGTACATGTATACACACACTTACATACTTAAACATGCAGACACACATACACACACACACATACACAGTTGCAGACACGCAAACATACAAACACAAAGTTGCAGATACACACACATAGTTGCAGACAAACATACATACACACACAGTTGCAGACACACATACATACACATACACACACAGTTATAGACACACAGTTATAGACACATACACACACACAGTTACAGACACACATAGATACACACCCAATAGCAGACACACATACATACATACATACACACACAGTTGCAGACACACATACATAAATACACACACACAGTTGCAGACACATGTGCATACATAGACCCAAAGTTGCAGATACACATACACACACACAGTTACAGACACACACACACAGTTGCAGACACACATACATATACACACACAGAGTTGTAGACAGATACATATTCACACACAAACACAGTTGCAGACACACACACATTTGCAGGGAGAGACTATAGCTGTCAAAGCAGGCACTTGCTTTGTCAGCTGTTAACATCTGGGAGCTGTGATTGGCTGTCATAATGCCCGGATGTTCCCGGAGGACCTCAGCAGACATAGCTAAAGTGTCTTGGTACCGAAACACTTAGCCATGTCATTTTTATTGTGATCCCAGTCATCAGTCACCAAGGGGTTAAAACTTAGCAGTTTCCTGATGCTTGCAACTGGGCATCCACAGACATCTTTTAGGGCCAGTCAGAGAGCTCTTACAGATATGATTGGGGAAACCCAATATGCATGTGTGGCATTCGTGTCAAACTGCTCCATTGATTTCAGTGGGGAAAGTGCCAAGCGTGCACTCACTGCTCCCCATTCATACTGCTCTACACTCACTGCTCCCCATTCATACTGCTCTACACTCACTGCACCCCATTCATACTGCTCTACACTCACTGCTCCCCATTCATACTGCTCTACACTAACTGCTCCCCATTCATACTGCTCTACACTCACTGCTCCCCATTCATACTGCTCTACACTCACCGCTTCCCATTCATACTGCTCTACACTCACTGCTCCCCATTCATACTGCTCTACACTCACTGCTCCCCATTCATACTGCTCTACACTCACCGCTCCCCATTCATACTGCTCTACACTCACTGCTCCCCATTCATACTGCTCTACACTCACTGCTCCCCATTCATACTGCTCTACACTCACTGCTCCCCATTCATACTGCTCTCGCTCTACACTCATTGCTCCCCATTCATAGTGCTCTACACTCACTGCTCCCCATTCATACTGCTCTACACTCACTGCTCCCCATTCATACTGCTCTACACTCACTGCTCCCCATTCATACTGCTCTACACTCACTGCTCCCCATTCATACTGCTCTACACTCACTGCTCCCCATTCATACTGCTCTACACTCACTGCTCCCCATTCATACTGCTCTACACTCACTGCTCCCCATTCATACTGCTCTACACTCACTGCTCCCCATTCATACTGCTCTACACTCACTGCTCCCCATTCATACTGCTCTACACTCACTGCTCCCCATTCATACTGCTCTCGCTCTACACTCATTGCTCCCCATTCATAGTGCTCTACACTCACTGCTCCCCATTCATACTGCTCTACACTCACTGCTCCCCATTCATACTGCTCTACACTCACTGCTCCCCATTCATACTGCTCTACACTCACCGCTCCCCATTCATACTGCTCTACACTCACTGCTCCCCATTCATACTGCTCTACACTCACCGCTCCCCATTCATACTGCTCTACACTAACTGCTCCCCATTCATACTGCTCTACACTCACCGCTCCCCATTCATACTGCTCTACACTAACTGCTCCCCATTCATACTGCTCTACACTCACTGCTCCCCATTCATACTGCTCTACACTCACCGCTCCCCATTCATACTGCTCTACACTAACTGCTCCCCATTCATACTGCTCTACACTCACTGCTCCCCATGCACACTGGTCTATACTCACTGCTCCCCATTCATACTGCTCTTCACTCACTGCTCCCCATTCATACTGCTCTACACTCACTGCTCCCCATACATACTGCTCTCCCTCTAGACTCACTGCTCCCCATTCTCCTTCCCTTACCAACTACCCACCTACTCTTCTTTCATTTGGGCTCTCTGCACAGCACAGGTACATTTTATACTAGTTGGCTTGTATTATCTATGTGTCTAGTGGGTCTGTAAGTATATCTGCTTTCCTAATCTACTTTTCTGTATGTATCTGTTTATCAGTGTAGCCCTTTGTCTAACGTGATTATGCATTTATTAATGTTTATGTTTGTCTCTGTGTGCACTATGAAACTCAGGTGGACTCCATATATCCACATATTGATGTCTGTTAGTGCGAGTTGTCTCATTTCTAACTGATTATTTAATGGGACATAGCATACAACTGGTTTGGTTTCATTATCCATAGTTATTATGTATCGAAGCATTATTTATTGTAGGTATCCAGATCCTGGTCAGTTATCCATGTGAGCTTCATGCAGGCACAGAAAGTTTCACTCTGTTACTTAATTTTGTGAATATTTTGCTGGTTAGTGTTTATTATATGATGTGGTTCATTAGTCATAAAAAAGACAGTTTATTGAATAGAATTTAAGAAGTCAACTTGAATTGGTGATTATTGTACTTTGTAAAGTGATATTGGGCACCATGGAAAGTGATACAGGCAGGGTCAGATTAAGGCATGGGTTTTAGGGGCTGCAGCCTAGGGGCCTCAGATAAATGGGGGCCTTGAGGGCTGTAGCTCCATGCCCCTGCCTTAATCTGGCTGAAAAAAAAAAAGAAAAAAAAACAGCTTGCTGCCAGAAGATCTCCCCTCACCTAGCACTCTGTTGGCAAGCAGGCATCAAGGAGTCTGTACGCTTTCTGGGCTGTCCTGAAAACACACAAAGGGCAGCCAATAAGAGGAGAGCTGGGATATGTCATATCCTGCCACTCCTAAAGCTGCTCCGGTGCCACACACTTAACTAGCCAGTAGGTAAAGGCAAAGGCAGGCTATTTTGTTTCTGTCCATACAAAAAGTATTAGTTCAGTGCAAATAATTTGTCTAGATGTAAAATGGGTGCAGTAAACATTCTAACCATTCTAACAATTATTACAAGATATAATAATTTGATTCCTTTATTACAAGATATAATAATTTGCTGGATGGTTATAGCTCATATTGCACACATAATACATTTCTTTTATTACAATTTCATAGTAATTCAAATATTTAATTTGTGATAAAAAAAAAACACAAACGCTTTGTGTTTTTATTTAATATATTTCCACCAAAATCTTTAGCACCAGGCCGATGATGCCCTGACTAAACATCCTGTACAATAACTACTAAAATACCCCCCTATTATCCCCCATTTTCCAATCCCAGTCCAGCATCTTCAAAATCATCTGTAGAACTATTAGTTTACTTGCACATTATGGATCTCTCTTCGTTTCTCGCAAGAGTTCCTTTGGACTAACTTAATTTTTCATAGCATAAAACAAACAGAAGAAAAAAACTATGCGCACTGTTAATAAAAGTCCCATGGTGGGACTTAAATGTTGATTCTTTTATTTCTGTATTACTGAAAATGTATTGACTATGATTTTTCCTTTTTTTAATATTTCCAGTGTAGGCCTCATTCTTTCAATATGTATATGTATTGTCGGATGTTAATAACCATAAAAATATGAATATGGGTTATTCATTATGAATCACCCAAAATATGAAAAATTTACATGATTCATATATGGTCCGACCAAAAATACCCATATATAGAATTCATTATCTATATAGAGAGAGTTTGGATGACATCTTTACAAAAGTAAATACAATTCAAAAATGATTAATAAAATAACAATTTATTGAATATAAAATAACGATCAAACAATAAGCAAAGTAGCATAACAACAAATACAATATCAATAGATGTTAATCATAATTCTCATGTATGACTTGTAACAGATGTAAAAAGCTAAAACATGAATTATGCATCTATGTAGCTGGATCAACATGCATGTAGTATAATTTACTTTGCAGTTATGTTTCTGACCACAAGATGGCCATGCATTCCATTTAGATACAGCCACACCTACAGTGATAATGATTAGTAGTTAAAATAGTTAATGATTGCACACCATACAAATTACCAGCATATACTCTGCTTAGTTAAGGTAATATTACTTAATCATAAAACTCAAGGTGGCTCTTTCTTAATCAGCCCAGTAAATGACAAGGTATGCTTTCTAATTTAGACTTTAAAAATAAGAATTTTAGATAATCTCTGGAGATATTCCTCTGGCTTCCTTCTGCAGATAGGATGACGGATAAACTACAGGCTAAAACATTTGTTCTTATCTGTCGACACATTCTATGTTTCTATTGGGTAGTGGATGTATGGAATAGCCTTCCAGCAGAAGTGGTAGAGGTAAACACAGCCAAGGATCATGCTTGGGATAGGCACAAATCCTAGCTATAAGATAGGGAACTGGGGACTAATAAAATTATTTAGAAAATTGGGCAGACTAGATGGGCCGAATGGTTCTTATCTGCCGACACATTCTATATAGATCCCATAAATTGTGGGAATTAAGTTTTATTTGCCCAAATATCTAATTACATCCAATAAAAATGGAGATTATGCTACAAACCAAGTACCACATTTATACATTACCGGCAGAGGTTGATATGCAGTTGAGACTCCTTCCATTGAAGAATGGTGTGATGGGCGTTACCCATGAGACTAAACTCAATAATATGTGTGTGGCGATGTATTTGTTCTAGTGAACATGTGATATTAAAAGCCTCATAGTCCTGATTTCTCAGGTAGAGAGATTCGGCTCTATTCTAAAACATTCCCATCTCTCAACCCACTAGTGTGTGGCAGCTCCATCCCCCTTCCAAGCTCAGTCTTTCTTCCGGATCTCCCTCTCCAACTCAGTTATCAACCAAAACTTATATCAGTCACATCCTGCTCTCTGTAACTTTTAGCTAATTAAAGGTGATGGGTGTGTTTAATTTAAATGAGATGATCCTCCATGCTGCCTGACACTTTCGTCTATTATGACGGACAGCCGGTCTGTCATAATAGACAGAAGTGTCAGGCACAATGGAGGATGTCTGCACATATCGTGCAGACATCCCCCGCCTGCCCCCACTAGCCACCAGGGAAGGAGAAACAAGGTGAGAGAGAGAGACAAGGGGAGGGGTAGGGAGGAGAGACAAGGGAAGGGGGAGGGGAGAGAGAGACAAGGGGAGGGGGGAGAGACAAGGTGAGGTGGAGGGGGGGAGAGAGACAAGGTGAGAGGGAGGGGGGAGAGAGAGAAAAAAGGAGGGAGGGAGGGAGGTGGAGAGAGAGCCCAAATATCACTGGTGGCTAGTGGGGGCAGCCGGAGGATATCTGCACGATACGCGCAGACATCCTCCGCTGCTGCCCAGCACTTCCGCCGGGACTATGATAAAACCGGAAGGACCCATTTGTTAGTGAGGGGGATCCAGGTCCCCTGCAGCTCTGCGGGGGACCTGGATCCCAGTCTTATAGTCTGACCTTGATTTGAGGTCAGACTATAAGACGACCTCGTATATAAGATAAATTGCTTTTTAATATTTAATACAAATTATGATATTAAACAAATGCATTTCTTGTTTTTATTTCCTTGTATGTGCCAATGCTCTCAATGTGCTCTCTCTCCCCCCCTTCCCCCCAGCATTGTCTCTCTCTCTCTTCCCCCAGTGTTATCTCTGTCCCCCTCCCTCCCACGTTGTCGCACCCACCCCCCAAACTTTTCTCTCTCTCTCCCCCAAACTTTTCTCTCCCTCCCCACCTCCCTCCATCCTTTTCTCTCTCTTTCTCTCACCCCTCCCTCTCACCTTGTCTCTCTCCCCCTCCACCTCACCTTGTCTCTCCCCCTTCCCTTGTCTCTCTCTCCCCCTCCCCTTGTCTCTTCCCCCTCCCTTCCCCTTGTCTCTCTCTCTCTCCCCCTCTCCCCTTGTCTCTCTTTCCCCCCATCACCTTGTTTCTCCTTCCCTCCCCCTCACCTTGTTTTTTTGGACCGGCTGTCCGTCATAATAGACAAAAGTGTCGGGCAGCATGGAGGATGTCTGCACATATCGTGCAGACATCCCCCGGCTGCCCCCACTAGCCACCAGGGAAGGAGAAACAAGGTGAGAGAGAGACAAGGGGAGGGGGAGGGGGGAGAGACAAGGGGAGGGGGAGGGGGAGAGAGAGACAAGAGGAGGGGGGAGAGACAAGGTGAGGTGGAGAGGGGAGAGAGACAAGGTGAGAGGGAGGGGGGAGAGAGAGAGAGAAAAGGAGGGGGGAGGTGGAGAGAGAGCCCAAATATCCCTGGTCGTAGACATCCTTCCGCCGGGACTTCTATGATGAAGCTGGAAGGACCCAGTTGTTAGCAAGGGGGATCCAGGTCCCCTGCAGCTCTGTGGGGGACCTGGATCCCAGTCTTATAGTCTGACCTTGATTTGAGGTCAGACTATAAGACGACCTTGAATATAAGACGAGGGGTTTTTTTCAGAGCATTTGCTCTGAAAAAACCTTGTCTTATATTCGAGCAAATACGGTATATAATTTAATGAGTGATTTGAATCAACTAGGTGTTTATAATAACCCTTATTAGATTCTTCAAATCTAAGATCCAAATAATTTCAGTGTGTATGTCAGTTTGGGTGGGCTAGCAAGCTGAAGACCAGCCGCTCTTCTCCTTTTGTATGTATGCAGACACAGCTGGTAGGTCATAAACCTACCACTAACAATGACCACCTTATCTGTTCCAGCCTGATAAGCTGAACATCTCTACCACTTTTATCAGTAACCGATTTAGTTCCAGATAACATGGTTAGGAATGTGGAAGACTTTCTTTTGTTCTCAGAGACACAGAATAAGATTTTAACAGAAGGATGCCTAAAACATAAACCAAAATGGAGGCTGCTGGCATCCATCTTGTTATCCTTGGCTTCTGCTTTATTCATATGTGCCAGTCCAGAGATTACTGTTCAATACCTCTGACAGTATGTACTTAAATATTTATATATACAGCTGCTTGGGTTGGAGAGGTAGAGATTACTGTTTTGTGATGTCATTATTTCTTTTAGATCTCCGTTCACTGGACTCCTTTAACAAGGAATTATTTGTTTGATAGAGTGTCCATTGCCAACAGGCTATATCTAGGAGTAGAAATTTCTGGAAATGAATCACACATTACTTGCTTTCGACCCTATACTTAACTAAATATCTTGTCAATCAAACATGATAGATAATGTGAGAAGTGAATAATTCAGCAACATTTCCCTATTTAATATCTAGAGGGTTCCAAACTGTTCCTGTTTGAACCATTGAGACCTATTAATCAAAGGTTCAGTCCCACACAAACCAGATGAAAACTATGCTTAGACAGTACTACTAGTCAAGCTTGAAGATTCAGATAGTTGGAGCCACTTTAACCACAATTGTATTATCATTTTTTGAACAAAAGCATGTTTCCAAAATAAGCAAAACTGGCCTCATATAGAGCATTAGTGTCAGTGAAGCTTGCCAATGAATAGCACCTATGTAGACCATCTATGCTGCATACCAGAAAAGTGCAAAGATCTCCAACTCTTGTAGACTCCATAACACATAACGCTGTCAAAACACTATATTAAATATTCAAAACAAATGTTCAAAACAGAGGACGTTCCGAAGGGTTATTATTAGAGTTGAGCGGACACCAGGATGTTCGGGTTCGGCAGGTTCGGCCGAACTTAGAAAAAATGTCTGGGTCCATACTCGAACTTAATCCCGAACTTGACCACGAACCCCATTGAAGTCAATGGGGACACGAACTTTTGGCCACTAAAATGCCTACTTATTAATGAAGTAAAATGTGGGTAAGAGTAGGACAAGTGCCCTGCAAGCAAATGTGGATAGGGAAATAACTTCAAATAACATAAAATACATACAAATTACAAATACAGCTGAGCCATAAAATAGCACTAGATGGAATCTTTGATTTTAGCTTTGGAAGAACATAAATCTAAATCTAAAGCATGGCTGCCAGGAGGATCAACAGAATTATCCATTTGAGAGAGGGTTGGAGTGCAGGGTATTCTCTTTCAGTTTATACTAAGTGACCCAAAGGTTGAGGAGGCGGTGACCGTGGCGGTGTAGGTGGAAGCGGTGCTGGAGGAGGAGGAGGAGGTAGCCAGATTTTTTCAAAGTGCTCTGTAAGCACAGTATTGTACTGTTCTATTTGACTCTCAGATATGAAGTGCATCGCAAGATGCAAATGTACTATTTAGCACCCAAAACAATTAGAATTTTTCAAAGTGTGCTGTAAGCACAGTATTGGACTGTTCAATTTGACTCTCAGATAGCAAGTGCACCGCAAGACGCAAATGTACTATTTACCACCCAAAACTATTAGAATTTTTAAAAGTGTGCTGTAAGCACAGCATTTGACGGTTCTATTTGACTCTCAGATATGAAGTACAGGACGCAAATGTAATATTTAACACCAACAAACTGCAGTATTTAAAAATGCCTAGATGTTGCCCACTGAGCTAACAGAACAGGATTAAAGTCATATGTAGTATAGCACCCACTCAATAGTGGTAATGTAGTATAGCACTAAAATAATCACTGTCATTTGAATAATCGCTGTAGGATTATGCCCCTCAATATGCCAGGATTATGCCCCTCAATATGCCAGTATTATGCCTCTCAATGTGCCAGGATTTAGCCACCCAATATGCCAGGATTATTATGCCACTCAATATGCCAGGATTTTCCCACGCAATATGCCAGGATTATGCCCCTCAATATGCCAGGATTATGCCCCTCAGTATGCCAGGATTATGCCTCTCAATATGCCAGAACATAGCCACCCAATATGCCAGGATTATTATGCCACTCATTATGCCCCTCAATATCCCAGGATTTTGCCCCTCAATATGCCGGGATTATGCCCCTCAATATACCAGGATTTAGCCACCCAATATGCCAGGATTATTATGCCACTCAATATGCCAGGATTTTCCCACACAATATGCCAGGATTATGCCCCTCAATATGCCAGGATTATGCCCCTCAATATGCCAGGATAATGTCTCTCAATGTGCCAGGACTTAGCCACCCAATATGCCAGGATTATTGTGCCACTCAATATGCCAGGATTTTCCCACCCAATATGCCAGGATTATTATGCCACTCAATATGCCAGGATTTAGCCACCCTCTTCCTCCCCCCTTACTTACCTCCTCGCTGTTCTGTCTCCCGGTGCTGCAGGTTCGTGGCTGTGAGGGAAGCGTTGTGCGTTCCCGTCCAGCCAATGCGCATTCAATAAAGTTTGTTTAAAAAAAAAGTTTAAACAAACTTTATTGAATCCGCATCGGCTGGAGGGGAGCGCACAGCGCTTCCCTCACAGCCACGGACCTGCACCGGGAGACAGAGCAGCAGCGAGGAGGTAAGTAAGGGGGAAGGGGAGGATTTTTTTTTTTTCATTGTTCCGGCGCCCCCTGCTAAGTTGTGCCCTAGGCGACTGCATTGGTCGCCTTACAGGTGGCGCCGGCTCTGCCGAACCCCGAACTCCAACACGGACATACAGTGGAATGTCCGTGTTCGGGTCCGGGGTCCAAAAACCGTAATGTTTGGTACAAACCCGAACAGTGGGGTTCGGGTTCGCTCAACACTAGTTATTCCCACTGATTTGTTCAAAACCATAATTTAATCCTAGTATTTACCCAATACACTTTGGGGGTAGATAACACAAAAATAGCAGGGGTCCACCAAGGCCCCCCATATGAAAAATAATGGGGGGGGGGGAATCTTTCTCACTGAACTGGAGTGCTGAGTATTTTTTCATTATTTTGCTTATAATGTATTGTCATTTGCCCAGAACCATCAGGTTTCTTAACAGGAAACACCAGAGCTCAGCTCATTGAAAGCTCAGCTGTTGTCTTACTGATTTCTTTTAACCCTCCCAGCAGCCCATATTATTTCAGTGTTACTGGACTACAGCTTTACATTTCCTCTCACCACCTCCTTCACTGTACTGGCTTAGGAGGGTTTGTGAGAAAACTTGAACCCCCCCCCCCCCCCCCACCACCACCACCACCACCACCACCACCACCACTGCATCTCTACTCTGCACCCAAAATGCTGTTGGTTAATTCTGTTTGACTTGTTTTGTACTGTTTGTACATTCTTAATTATTCTTCCCCTAGATCCTTTGTGTGAATGATGTTGCCTACAAATTTGGAATGATTACCCTGCAATGCTATTACCTTGGCCCCAAAGTCTACCAAGACTAAAACCTTGGTGGGGTTGGTTGTTCAACATGAACATGGGTCATCAATCCCCATCCGGGATGGGTAACTAACTTTGTGCCGGGGATCGGCAGTTGCATTCAGGGGTGGGGAAATTTAAAAAAAAGACTTGTTAAAGGGACTAAAGTGACTGATTGGCTGTAAACTCTGCTTCTTGTGGGGCCTCAGCAGCCATGGTACCATCAGTACTGAAGCACTTAGCCATGTACATTTTTCCGCGATCACAGTATGCCAGCAGTGATAAGGCAGTCAGTGTTCAGAACAGACTCCATGCTGCCTGCACCTAGACATTAGGAAGTTGTGGCTGATGACTGGGGTAGGTTTTGGTGTGCAATGTGGGTGATGGGGCATGTCCTGTGGTCCTGGGGTAAGTTCTTTTGTGCAATGTGGCCGATGGGGCATGTACTGGGGTAAGTCCTGAGTGTGCAATATGGATGATGGGGAATGTCAGTAAAAAGATATGTAATCCTGTGGGCTCAAATCACTTACTTTTCTTCTGTTTCTGGTGCCTCAATTTAGGAATATTCCCATATCCAACACATAGGTAAACAGCAAAAAATCCCTAAGGCACGCAAATTCCAGACTATAGTGTAATAAAACATTTTGTTCCTTTATTTCAGGTCCATGGACCATTAAAATCATTTAAATTGATAGAGAATAGCTAAAAAATATTTATACAACTACAAAAAGATTGTCAGCGTTCGAGATTGATGAATCATAACATACCAGATAGTGACCGCTTGTAGGCAAATGCTTCACACGTTTTGCATGCATGTGCTTTGTCAAAAGCTGCTGGGGTGCTGGGGGTAAGTCCTGGGTGCAATGTAGGTGATAAGGCATGTACTTGGGTAAGTCCTGGGTGTAGTCCTCGGTGTGCAATATGGGTGATGGGGTAGAGCCTAGGGTGCTGGGGTACGTTCTGGGTGTGCAATGTGGGTGATGGGGAATGTCCTGAGGTACTGGTGTAAGTCTTGGTTGTGCATTGTGGGTGATGGGGCATATCATGGGGTACTTGAGTAAGTCTTGGTTGTGCAATGTAGATGATGGAGCATATCCTGGGTGTTGGGGTAAGTCCTAGTTTACTGTTCTATGTTCAATGTGGGTGATGGGACATGTACTGTGGTAAGTCTTTGGTGTGCAATGTGGGAATTCATTGGCAAGTATGAGGGGCCGATTGGAATGTTTGGGGTGCATTGGCAATCCTAAGGGACAGAATGGCAAGTCTGGGATTTGTCTGTTTGAATGAGTCTGCAGAATGTGTCTGCCTGTGTATCTGTGGGCAAATATATTTACATTTTAATGGATTTTTTATATGTTTATATACTTATATGAATGTGTATACATGTGAGAAACCTATAAGTGTGTGTGTGTATATATATATATATATATATATATATATATATATATATATATATATATATAAAATACATGCGCATACACACATATAATAAACTTATGTGTGCACATCATTGACTTTGCATTAGTCATGACTTCTTTAGGGGACACATGTACATACATATGCCTGCTTCCGAATAGATAACAGAAAATAGTATTTTTCGACTTAGCTTTTCAGGTCATCCTCATTAATTGAGTGAACATACTTTTTTGTGGGTTTTTTTGCCAAATTTGGGGTTTTAGCAGACCCGTACTTAGCTGAATGTAAGTAGATTCATCTGAATTAATGGGTAAGAAATCATGTTTTACTGGAAACTATTGAATGCTTGTATTCTTTTTTCAGGTTTCTTGATGTTTTTTTCTTCATCTTAAATGAACCCAAATATGGGGATAATATCCCCCAACTATATTTCATGCAGAGTTATAATATTAAGCAATACAAACAAGGATCATGTTGTAACTGTACAAGATAAATTATTATTTGTATAACCAGCTAATTTGAAAACTGTTATGTAACCCCTTCAGCAATATCTACTGAAATACTATGGCTGTCCGAAAGAAACATGTATCATGGAACTGAAAGACACATTAAAGAAAATGCAGAAATTCTTTCGACTCCCTGAAACTGGGGAGTTAGATCAGAATACAATTGAAACAATGAAAAAGCCGAGGTGCGGTAATCCAGATGTGTCAAACTACCAATTCTTTCCCAGAAAACCCAAATGGGAAAAGAACCAAATCACTTACAGGTAGAGTGACTTGTCCCACACCCCCATCCCCCCACCCCCTCCCCCACCCAATACCCCCACCCCCTTACCCCCACTTTCACACAAAATTGACAAATTAATGTTAGCCTGTTAGAAAAAATTGGGAGCCAGCTTGGTTATTTAGGAGCCAGGGAAATGGAACTTCCATAGAATGTAAAATTGTCAAAAAAGCTACGAACCAGCAGTAGGAATTGTAGAAGCCATGGCTCTCAGGATTTGTCAAGCCCTGATTTAAATATTATCTTACTTTTTTAATTAGTTTGGTTTTGGAACTCTGAACTGGTATTTTTTTTATTGCATTTTTGTCAGATTCTCAACTCACAATCCAATAGATTGTGTAATTGCATACATCAGTTTTACCAAGTTATTTCTGTCAACTGAATTAATTCAAACTGTTTTATATAAAACTAGTCATTTTCTACTTATTGTACTTTTTTTTTTTTTACATGTCCCAATATTTTATGTAGAAAGTACGAGAAACTTTTTTTTTTTTTCCATTTTAAATGTTTTACTGCCTTCTCCAAGGATTCTTGGCTACACAACGGATCTGGATTCCGAAACTGTGGATGATGCTTTTGCTCGTGCCTTTCAAGTCTGGAGTGATGTCACCCCACTGAAGTTCACCCGACTTCATGACGGAGAAGCAGATATCATGATCAATTTTGGCCGTTGGGGTACTCTAATAACTTTGTTGTCTGTGTGGCTCGGAATAGATTTCCTCATTCTCTTTCTGACATAGACCCATTTCTTTCACAGAACATGGAGATGGTTATCCATTTGATGGTAAAGATGGTCTTTTAGCACATGCATTTGCACCCGGATCAGGAGTTGGGGGAGATTCTCATTTTGATGATGATGAACTGTGGACTCTAGGGGAAGGTCAAGGTAAGAAATATTACATTCTCATGCAACTAACTTCATCGCAGTGATAATATATAATAATGAAGATCACAGTCTTTGGGTCTGTTAAGTTTTCTAAAACGCAATATAATAATTGGCCCAGATATGGTCCCTCCAAATTGGGGACGGATTCGGGGGAACATCGATCTGCCTCCGAATACATTTGGAAAATCAGATCAGATCACACCAAAATATCCTGACAACCAAAATCAGCCAAAATGCACCAACAAAGTGGTAGCCGCGGTCCTCCCATTGATTTCTAAGGGGAGGACTTTGGCTTTTTCCGGGGTCATTTCGGGGAGGACCTCGGCTATTACAAATTTAGCTGAATTCATCAATACACCTAATTAAATATACTGGTTTAGAAAGGTGTGTTCTTCTGCCTGGGGATATAAACCAGATTAATTAAATAAATAATATCAGTTCAAAGAAGTTGTGTTATGCCTTTCCTAAGTAGGTATTATCCTATAGGTCAGCTGTCTGTTCTCATATAGTTTAGGTCCCCCTGCTGACCCAATGCAAAAAGGAGGGTCTATCTCTGCGCTGACAGCGAGAGACCCTCACATTCAGCAGATCGAGCTCTGATTGGCAGTGTGCGTGCTGACGTTTTCATCGCGCGACTACCGGGAGCTGCTGTGTCTCAGATGTGATAAGTGTTGGGTTTACTTCAAAGTTCAAGGTTAAAAAAAGGTGCAATGTTCCTTTAAGTAAACCTTTTTGTGATTATGTCCATCTGTATGTATGAAAACCTGTTGTACTGTATATTAAATATAATGCACAGCTGTATATAGCATTAGTTTGCTTGAAAAACAACTTAATAAATATGTATTGCTCTAGCCTATTATATACTGTAACAAATACCTGACCTTGGATATGATTTGCGTTTTTGTACCTTACGTGCATCTTCCTTCTACTTCCAGTTGTGAAAGTGAAGTATGGTAACGCAGATGGGGAGTTCTGCAAATTCCCTTTCAGTTTCAACGGGAAGGAGTATAACAGCTGTACAGATGCTGGGCGCAAGGACGGCTTTCTCTGGTGCTCCACTACCTACAACTTTGATTCCGACGGGAAATATGGGTTCTGTCCTCATGAATGTAAGTCATAGATGATTTGGAATTTCTGATTCTTGCTAGTCTAAGAAGACATTATTATTGTAATTCTAATTTTCCCTTACAGCTAGAATTGCTCATTGCAAAGGACAGTTCTAAGTAGGTGTGTTGTAGAAAAGCACAAGAAAATACCTTCTATGGCCAGTTACATCCATTAAATATATCATGGTATACCTAATAAAGTATATTATGAATTACAATCAGCACAGCAAGGTTAAGACAATCAGTTTTCGTCTTTAATGGTACTTTTCCTTACTTGGGAAAAGGGTTCATAAGTCAATACTCCTATTTATTTATTTATTTATTTCTGTAACCTGTTAGACACTAAACATCATATTGCATATACCGTTACATGTTTAGTGGGTTTTGCTCCCGATCTGACTAATCCCCAGCTGGTTTCCGTGAATAATTAATAAGATTCCCCTGAATTTTTCCTGAATTCAGTCATTTTACCCACATTTTGGCCATTTCAATTCTCCAAATGTGATTGGGAGAACTGAACAATTTAGATCCAAAAGGTACAGCAAAAATATTATATTATATTATATTTTTGCCTCCAGAAGAACTTGCATTCTCTCCTGCATGGATTCAACAATTGTTCTGGAAACATGCGTTTGTTCTATTGATCTATGCTGACTTTTTAGCATTATTGTGGTTCCTCCAGATTGTTTTAGAACCATAGAATGTGTCGGCAGATAAGAACCATTCGGTCCATCTAGTCTGCCCAACTTTCTAAATACGCTTATTGTCCCCAGTGCCTATCCCACGCATGCTAAAAATCCTTGACTGTGTTTACCTCTACCACTTTTGCTGGAAGGCTATTCCATACATCCACCACCCTCTCAGTAAAGTTATACGTCCTGATATTACTTTTAAATCGTTGCCCCTCTAATTTTAGACTATGTCCTCTAGTTGTTGTAGTTTTTCTTCTTTTAAATATACTCTCTTCCTTTACTGGGTTGACACCCTTTATGCATTTAAATGTTTCTATCATATCCCCCCTGTTACGTGTTCCCTCCAAGCTATACATGTTAAGAGGCTTTAACCTTGATTGATACATGGGGAATGTGCAGGCCACTGGAGGAAACTCAAGTCGATGTTATGATCATGGGAATCCTCTTGAGTTGGTTTGTGACACAGCTGGTTTGAATTATCCATTTTAAAATGGGTAAACTGTAACCATAAATACTAAGCATTAATATACTTTGGCAGACAAATGATGCTCTTTTGGTAAAAGGGTGTGTCAAGAACACTACACCATTATACCACATCATTGACACAAGTCAGGAGTCGTGCTGGGTTTGCGAAATTCTGAAGATTTATTATAATTTCCATATTATCCTTCCTGGTCATAGATGACAGGAGTGGAACTTAGCATGGACTTTTACTCTTGTAGCCAATGAGCTTGAAGGTTCAATACTATGGACATTTAGATATACTCTTTAAAGGACAAAATATCTACCGTATAACTAAAATATTGTATCAAGTGTATGTATTTTAAATAGAAATACTTTATTAAATGAACACAAATAAAGTACCTATTTGAACCCTCTTTGATTCATATAGCACTATCAGGGGGCTGACATTTTGTTCAGAATGTTGGATCAGATGAAGGACCCATGTGGTCCAGGATGACTGCCTCCTGATAGAGCTTTACCAACAAAGAAGGCTCAATAAACTACTTTATTTCTATTAGTTGAAGCATTTCTATGTAAAATGCCTACACTTGAGACCATCTTTCCATTAACCCCATAATGCCAGATGGTGCTTTTGTCCTTAACTTCGTGATTGGGAGCCAGGACCCTGCTGCATGGGTTGAATGTAGCCGATGCTCACTTTGAGCGTCAGCTACATCTTGGATGTCAGACTGAGGCCACTCAAAGTGGCCTCACCTTACCCTGGTCCCTGCAGCGGAATCTGCAGCACGGCTCATTGCGTGGAGCCACAATGAGCTGCTAATCTGAGGATGTACTATGCCATCTTATTAGCTTATAGGCACTAAAAAGTAGGACAGCAAATAACGTCCTATAGGCGGGAAGGGGTTAAAGAACAATTTAACTTTTTTTTAACCTTTGCTTCCTAACAGGAAGCTAGGGTTGATGCACTGTGTCCTCTTTCCCCAAGTAAACACCAGCATGTATAGTATTTACAGATACACGCATGTTTACTCTTGGCCAGGTTGGCAATATAAGGGGCCTAGTCAAGGCCCCTCTCTGTTGATTCCCTTTGAATATGAGTGTCTGTCTTTGCATCAAAATTAAATCCAATGTGTTTTTCAGTTTATCCTCAAACTAGTGACACTAAATATTTCGCTGGTGTTTCTATGCTGTATCCGAGTTCATAGAGAGATGATTTCTTTTACAGTTTTAAAGCAGGGTCATTTGGAACAAGGGATGTCTGTTCAATACCCCTGAAATGATGATCAAAGCAGAATAAAAACACACAGGGTGAGGGAAGTAAAACATTCTTTCAGTGCATGTGTGTTTGGCAGTGCAGCTGTCTCAAATCCTCAGGGCTCTGACGGGAACAGTAAAAAACCCAAATTGTTGCTGTAATTATATGTACAAAATGTCTTATTTTTATAGCAGACTGAGATCTGTTGTTCGCTTATTCTTTTTGTGTAGTTTCTCACTTACAATAAATTTTTCAATTAAGTTGGATTCCGTTTGGAGCAGCCAAAGATAATGCAACTTACGTTCCAAATTAGCCAGTTGGATGTTATGTGATGTTAAGTATTTTGTCTTCCTACAGCTATTTTTTTTTTTTTGTAATGTTGCTTTTCTTACAGTAGAGAAAGACATGTATACGGAAAGTACCATAAAGTCAACATGTGGCTGAGATCTGTTTTTTTTGTTTTTTTTTAACAGTTTAATACTTTATATGAAATTAACTATAAAGGCGATAATAGACCAATGTTCGAAAAATGTTGTTGTCCCACAATTTGTGATTAAAAAATAAAAAATCAGGTTACATGTTTTATGTTAGGAAAGAAACTGAGATTGTATGTAAAACTTGAAGATTATGGTAAGCAAGGAGTTGTGGGGTTATCCTGATTTCCCTTAATCCTCTTCGTTCATTGTCTGTCTGGAATTTAAAGGGATGCTACTTAATGTTTTAATTATCCTATCTAACAGTAATGATTGTCTGGATTGTTTATGTCCAACTTGCAGACCCTGGGCCACATGTAGCCTCAGTATTTTTTTGTGTGTGACCCTCTATGTTGACTAAAAACCACTAGGTTCTGTTGTATTACCAAATAAAGTTAGTTTGTGTCCGTTTCACAATAGAAGCTTCTGTATGTTATGCTTCTCTGCATATTGAAACAACTGATCACTGGTTTAACTTATTGTGAAATTGTGCTTGGAGCATTAGTATTCGTAAAACTCTTTAAAATGTAATTTTTCCGTACAAATTCCCTGTGTTTCAATCTGTTTACTTCTTGCTCTCTGCCCAAAAAAGGCATTTAGAACGTGACTAACCGTGTTATCACTAGGATCTCTTTGAATATAGATTACGTGAATAAGTTAACCCACCAAACGTGCAGAATAAAAGTCATAAAATTAGATCTGGCTCTTGTTTTTTTTGCAGGAGTATGTCACAAATATAATCAAGTTTTAAGCCCATTAATCATGTTTTCCCGGGATAGACAACCAGTGGCCCTCCAGATGTTGCAGAACTTAATTTCCCATACTCCTCTGCCAGCCTCTTGACTGAAAGAGCATTATGGAAGATGTAGTTCTTCAGTACCTGGAGGGCCGCAGGTTGCATACCCCTGCATTATACTATCATACCTCCCGACTTTGTCCCCTGGGCGAAACGGGTCACCGGGAGCGGAGTCTGGGAAGGGGGCTGTCAGTGCTACCAGTTCGGCCACTTTAGATCCTGGCATCTGAAGCAGGGAAGCTACTGAACATGTGCACAATGCTGCGCATGCGCAGTAAGCATTCTCTGGTGTCTGGGACACCGGAGAATGCAAACAGGATCGCGGGATTGTGGTCCTGAGTCCTGGTGTCCCACTGAGCTCTACCTCTGTCCCGAAAAGCGGGACAGAGGTAGAGCATGGCGGGACATAGCTCCCAAATTGGGACTGTCCCGCACTAAGCGGGACTGTTCGGAGGCATGTACTATAGCTTTAGGAAATCTATATTGCTTGTAAGCTATGTTAAAATACCTAAGTCTGTGCTTATAGATAAAAAGAAGAATAATTTTCATGGCAGTGTTCCTTTAAAGCGTTAGACTGTTTAACAGGGTTGCTTTGCAAGCAACGGGAATACATATGGTTCTGATTAAGAATGCTTTATTTTCCAAGATCTTCTTTATCCTGTATATTTATTTGTAGTGCCTCTTGTATGAGTCATTCATCATGAGTTCTAAATGTTTGAGTGCATTCCAGTTCATAGTGGTTTTGCAAAGTCCAAACAAGAGAGACAAAGAAAATGGACTTAACTACCATAATGATATGAGATTTCCGGTAATAATAGTAATGAAAAGGAGGATTTAACATGTTTCTTAAAAAATAATTTACTGTTTTTCCATTATCTGTAATTTCACGAGGGGCTGTCAACCTAAAGTTTTAATATATGGTATTTAAATTAATTTCATAATGGATTTTGGTATGTTTTAGGTAATGCCTATATGATTTTGGATTTTTAAGTGATGTAATTGTAAAATGTAAATAATTTGGATATTAGTTAATAAATAACCCCTTGGTGACCTAACTTTTTGGCCGTGCCCTACACTTGGTGACAGGTGCTGTTTTAACTTTTCTGTGGTGTTTGTGTTTAGCTGTCATTTTCCGCTTTCTTATTTACTGTATCCAAACTAATTATATATATATATATTTATATATATATATACATTTTTCTTTTGATGCCATTATTTTCATCATATTATATAAGTTACTACAAACAAAATCATAAAATTTGATGAAATACACTTTTTGTAACTTTGACCTGAAAAATCTTTTAAATAGTTACTAAACTTGAGTTTAGAAATATGTCATGTTTACGTGTTTTTTTTTCTGTATTTTTTGCAAGTTATAGGTCAATAACTGAAAGTAGCGCTTTTTTGTTTCCTAACAATGTTCTTCTCCAGGGAGCTTTTGACCTCGAATCTTGAACCTAAGCGTAGCACTAACACTAGCCCTAACTCTTATGGTAATGCTAACCGTAACTCTTATGCTAACCCTAACACTAGACCTACTGCTAATTTATGTTGTCTTTATTTACTGTCTTTATTTATTTTGTATTGCAATGTTGCTGACTGCCTCTAGGGGCAGTCTTCCAACAGAGAGACAGAAATGACTACTGCTCATTTCCAAAGCTCTTGTCCACAAGAGGGCTGCAGTGTTAGCAAACATTGAACAACGCTCATCCTACTGCAGGACAAACTAGGTCCGACCTATGTTGGCATCGGAGTTGCTGTCTGGATGGACCTATTCCATCCAATGTCGCAAAGCGGTTAAGTATATATAGTTAAAAAGTTAATTAGGCTGCACAAAGACCATCAAGTTCCACCTTTTCGCAAACCCGTATTTGTTAGTCCAAAAGAAGGGGGGAAAATAACTATCTTACCCAAACTTCTTAAATTGTTATAACACCATACGCTTTTTATTGCTAGGAAGACATCTAATCTATTTTTGAACTTATTGATTGAATCTGCCAAAACAGCTTCCCATAGCACTGTATTAACTTCCAATAACTGCAGAGGAATATATCTGGTATTTAAGATGATCTCTTCTCTTTTAATCTTTAAAGTTCCGCCATGTCATCTGGAAAGTTTGATTTATGACGAGATCCCCAGAAAGGTCTTTGTAAATGATAACCATACAATCTCAATTTGAAAAGCCCATCTTCATAGCTGAAGATTTCTATTCCTTTAATAAAAAAAGGGGGGGCTCAGGAAATGTGTTTGTTTGTTTTTCCTCTGATGTCGTTAAGTGCCTTTTATCATCACAACCCAAAGCAAGCCACAGAGTCTAAACTGTGCTAAGTCATTATCTAAATTACATTGTGTAACTAAAATATCTTGGATTTAATTTAGTTCAGTTACTCAATCAGAGAAAGTGTTTTCAGTAAAACATGGCGTAAGCGAAACAATTCTTGATAATGCATCGGCCACTAACCACACCAACAAAAAAAACGAATGTTCCAACATCCTTTTTCAAATTGTAGCCTTGTTTGCTATAAAACATTATAACAAAACTTGAAGAAAGGAGATTTAGCCTACGACAGCGGAAGGGATTTTTTACAGTAAGGGCAATTAAGATTTGGAATTCACGGCCTGAAGTGGTTCTAGCAAATACGTTAGACGCCGTTAAAAGTGTCCTGGATACTTTTTTAATGAGCCAGGGCATAGAAGCATGTGCATGTTAGTATAGGCATTAATATTTATTTAGTGGTTGTTGCTTCCTATGGAAGCATGGCAGCAGTCGGTCAGAGGATAAACTGGCGTGTACTATCAAAAGTAACTGCCAGTTCATCCTCATACTAGGGACAACTAACTTTTCACTTGTGATTCTATATTAGAAGCACAAGTTTAAAAAAACGTATAGAGTCCCTTTAAGCAGCAAAACACATGTGCAGCAGACACACCAATGTGTCACCACAACACGTGGATTATGGGTAATTACTCATGTAGAATGATCCCACTCTGTGGATTTGAAAGGGCACCATGAACCATGGAAGCGTATGAGGTCTGGATTTACCTAAACAATATATTTAATAATTCTACTCATCAACATCACATTAGAAGGTAGAGGATGTATTAATGTTAAGCACAGGAATTACCACAGGAGTGGTACGCTTGAAGAAGGCATGCTGCCTTTCTAATTTAGAATGCTTGTATCTCAAAAATTGGTTGTGATGTTCAGCTATAGCCTTACACTCCTGTCGGTAAAATATTGTCATGTGCGGCTGCTCCATATCTCCAGCCGCTAAGTGACTAGCAGTCTGATCAAGCCTCTCCGTCGTATGGGCATAGAACCTTTGTTGGTTCCCACCATCGTGCTCAGTTGCTGGTTCATGTATGTCACATCATGAAGAGTACCAGCATTCAGACCATGGACGCAGCATTGAATGCCATTATTGGAGGAAGGAAAGAAGGTAGTGGAGGGACCCCAGGGTCACAACCTCTGCGACCCACATCCCAGGGGGCAAAATAAGCATGGACAGATCCATGTAAAGCTACACTTTTTGGAATCATTGAAATGGCGGTCTTGAAAAGGTTTCTTATCTTTTTAACTGTCAACATGCGAACTGAATATGTGAGTGTATTGTAGCTCATTATCTAAGTATCTCACTTTTTTTTGAGTTTAGTAGGATGCAATGGTTACACTAATTTAAAAAAAAAAAATTCTCGCTAGTGCTATTCACTTTGGCTGGAAATGCGGATGGGAAACCCTGCAAGTTCCCTTTCAAATTCCAAGAGAAAAGTTATGATGGCTGCACGACAGAGGGAAGGACTGACGGCTACAGATGGTGTGCAACCACGGAAGACTATGACAGTGATAAGACCTACGGATTCTGTCCAGAAACAGGTAGGGATAGGTTCTATATAACAAATTGGTCTGCTAACAATTGTTTCATAGGTAATTGCTGTGATCTTGGCTTAACAATCTGCCATTTAAAAATATACTATAAAATGCAGATTGACAATGAGTTTGAGTCTTTTTAAAACTATATTATCCACATTACAAAAAGGAAGATAAAAAACAATATAAATACAACAAGCTGTAGTAAAAAGTTGAGAGTACCTAAGTACCGTAAGAAAGTGAATCACTTTATTCACCTGTCCCCCAAGGAGTTACGGAGCATCTCTGATACTCTGTAACTCAAGATAAAAGGCCAGCAAAGACCTATGACTCCTATCATCAGAAGTGTAAAGAAGGCTGGATTAGGAACTGAAGTGCGGGTAGTTAGCAATGCTGAAAGGATCTGTAGAGCAGGGTCAGAAACAGTAGAGCATGGTAATCGGACAAGTCAAGTCAAGAAGATTCTGACAAAAGTTGATGCTGTAGAACTATGCAGGGGTAACTGATGGCAGAGCAAGACTGCACTGAGCTATTAGGAGTCCATGTGCGAACCTTTACGAGGAATAAGGGATAAGACCCAGTGTGTTTTAATACAGAGGTTTTCCAACACGTTTTAAGCAATCTCTCTATATTTCTCATTTCTGCTTCACAGCACTGTCTACTGTTGGGGGCAATTCAGAAGGCTCCCCCTGTGTGTTTCCCTTTACCTTCCTCGGCACCAAATACAACTCATGCACTACATCTGGACGCAGTGATGGCAAGTTATGGTGTGCCACTAGCACCAGCTATGATGATGACCGCAAGTGGGGATTCTGCCCTGATTCAGGTAACCAGATTGAAAGTTCAGATTAACATGTGCCTTGGTTTTAAAGGCTGAGTAAAAATCATTGTGTAGATCTCTATGTGCATTCATTACTTACACCTCGGTCCTGATTTTCTGCACTTGGTCATTGTGACGGACCCCCTGGTACCCCAACTGTGTACCTCTGTCAAAGCTCTGCTTCCTTGCTGCGATAGCCACCTCAAGCCACCAGACAGAACCAGCACTGTAGATGGAGCTTTCAAACCACCAGACTGGACCCTCAGCTATTTACTTCTCTCCAAGAACCCCAGTGATGGAGGCTTCCTTCACAGTCATGTCCTTCACCCCCCTACTACTCTATGCTTATTCCCGATCATGAGTTACGCAAAGTGAAGCACTGCATTTCCCACAAGCCCTTCTTAAAGGATCACTGTAGTTTAAAACTTACTAGCACACAGCATGTAATCCACATTGAAATTAGTATTTCAGATTATTATTTTCTACAAGTTTGGTAAACATATGCAGAGAAGGTTATGGATAAATTAGCAGTGTCTAATATCTCAAAAGTATTCAGAAACAAATAACAGATTTCAAAATCAGCAGACTGACTGATCAGTTTAATCTTATCTGATATTGTTATGTATGTTTGATTATAAGTATGATATAGCAATATGTTTTTATTTTCATACAGCACACTTTTACAGTCCAGTTAGTAGAAAGACATAATTTTCATGTTACGTATGATTTTACATATAGTAATATATATACAGTATATATTTGGCTGTTGACAGCAGATTGAGTCTGCTAAATCTAGTAGTAAATGGAGTCCTCAACCTTTTTCCATTTTCTCTCAGGTTATAGTCTATTTTTGGTGGCCGCTCATGAGTTTGGACATGCTCTGGGACTCGAACACTCTGATGATCCAGGAGCCTTGATGGCTCCAATTTATACTTTCACCAAAAACTTCCGGCTCTCACAAGATGACGTTAGTGGAATCCAGGTTCTCTATGGTATGTGTTATAAGCTACCTTAAAAGGACAACTAAACTATTATTTTTACTTTCTCAACACTGAGCACTAATTAAAATAATTGAATTTTTTTTTTTTTTTGGAGGGTGGGGACTTACTTTATGCTTTATTTGCTTGATAGAGCCCCCAGCCGGATGGAGATGTCCCCTGCACATGTATAAGATATGTATACATTACACAGCAGTACTCCAAACTGTTACTGCACATGATCAATTCACATGGCCCCAGTACATTTGCACGGATCCTCTCAGATGGGTCTATTCAGCAAAATTCGACTTTGGAGGTCAACTCTTCATTTTGAGTCAAATTCAGGACTCGCGTTTGAAAAAAACCCTCTGTTTTGAATCTTCCCCGAAAAATAGCTTTGATCATTTCGCCTCCCATTACTTTCAACTGGGAAGATTCGAACTTGGGGTTCTTTTCTAAGCCAAACTCGATCATTTCGGACATGATCTGGTGAGGCCTTTTGCCTACGTCTTGTACAAAGCAGCTTCAAAAATCAGGCACTGAAAGTCATGCTACGAAAATTCTCTAACTTGCCTTGGTTTGCAACTGAGCTATTAATGCCTGATTTTTGTTATTCTCATTTCACTACAGTACTGAATACACTCCAGAGCTCAAAACAAGATAACAAAGAAAGACCCTGAAAAAACAGATATGGTTTGAAAGACCAATTCTCATTATTACAATCTAGTCAATTTGCAAACGAAAATAATTTTTGCCTTTTTTGTTCTAGGACCAGGATCTGACGAAAAACCAGGTCCCGGGCCTATCCCGACACTAGGACCAGTAACGCCCGAACTGTGCACAAAGGACGTCGTTTTTGATGCAATTTCCCAAATCAGAGGGGAAACATTCTTTTTTAAAGACAGGTAAAGGGCAGCTGAAATTATGTATTTCTAATTGACGTGATAAGAACTCGCGTACAAGGAAGCACAAGTGAAAAATGAGTTGCCTCTAGTCTAAGGATGAACTGATAGTACATGAAAGTTTATCCTGTGACTGGCTGCCTCCATGCTTATATCCACACAAAAGAGAGAGAAAAAAATGCTCATGAACAGCTGTATAAGTATAAGTTGTATCCAACGATCCTCCTTCTCTTCCGGGTGCCTCTGCTGGTGTGGCTTACACCCAATACTGTATGCAAATAAACCAAAAGGGCAGAACAAAGCGGCACTCACGGAAGCAGGTAAGTATCTAAACGTACC
Source organism: Pelodytes ibericus (assembly GCA_036172795.1). Taxonomy (NCBI): domain Eukaryota; kingdom Metazoa; phylum Chordata; class Amphibia; order Anura; family Pelodytidae; genus Pelodytes; species Pelodytes ibericus. Next base: position 184,700,154 of record CM069862.1, read on the forward strand.
TGCTTCCGTGAGTGCCGCTTTGTTCTGCCCTTTTGGTTTATTTGTTTCCATGCTTCCCTTCCAATATGGTCGGGCAACTGCTTCTCTCTGTTAGTGCACAGAGAGACCTTCATCATGCAAAAAGGAGCATCTTACGCCCTGCAGAGATCCCCGTCCAATACAGACCCCGATCTGACTAGTGGGGCAAGCCCCCTGCTCTAATTGACTAAGACATTTATCATTTCTATACATAAAAATGTCTCTGAAGCCAAATCTCACTATGGGATGTTAGTTTTAGACTATTATGCTTTTGCTTACAAACTGGAAAATATTGTGAACCATAACCCTTTAAATACATAAAGGGGCTTTTACCAGAAAATCAGTGGTCTCAGCATGATTATGAGCTACAGTGTATGATTAAAACGGAACATCACACAAAGTTCTTGCTTCAGCTCCAAGTGGAGGTCTCTCTCCATCACTGGCAGCCAATGTGGAAAACACAGTCCATACAGTGTTGATCTCATGCAAAATAAAAGCAAAGTCTCTCCAGCAGCACTCATCAGTTTATAATGTCAGAAAATATAATCTCCTTAACCCTGGTGCATGGATGTTTAATAAAGCACCAAATAATATTGCATCAAGGACTGATGGGACATTAAAAACCAGTAGTGACCACAAATATACAGACTAACTGCTAGTTGTTACAAAGCCTCTAATTCAGAGCTTCTCAAACCTTTCCTCAGAACCCCCCAACGGTCCAGGATTTAGGGATTGCCCAGTTGTATTTAATTAAGAATATCTACACATGGTGTGGTTCCCTAACCATTAAGCAACCATACCAGGTGTTCTACATATTTGTATTTAAATACAACTGGGTAATCCCTAAATCGTGGACCGTTGGGGGGTCCTGAGGACAGGTTTGAGAAACACTTCTCTAATTAATAATAAACAGAGACACCCTGAAGCATGAATTCACTAAATATGACAACATAAACCTCCTTAAATGTGGCTGACGTGGCAAACAGTCAATACACGTATTATATCAGACAGTTGTAACAGTATATGATAGAAAGATATCTGATTGGATAATGTTGTCCCCTGTAGCAAGCTCACTGTTTGGTGGAATGATACTCTCTCCAGAAGTAAACACAATCTAATAAACCCTGGTGCATGGATTTTTAATAACGCACCTAAATGGTATTGCTCAATGATGGATGGCATATTCAAAATCAATAGTGATCAATAATATACACGCTTGGACAGTAACTGCTGGAAGTTAATAAGCCCTCTAACTTTAAAATTAAAGGACATTGCTAGTATAAATGAATGTAAACAGCCACAAATTAATGATGTTTCCTTTATCCTTACATGAGATAAATGCTATAATAATATAGTAGTCTCAGTGTCAATTTTAATTTTACAAATGGCTTTAAAGGATGTTACGAAATAAAGATTTATTATGTTTTTGAATCTTGATGGTTCGTAATATATTTCTAATTTCATCTCAAAGGGGAAATTCACCCTGGATTAACACCACCTAAGCTCCTTTTGATTGCGATATCCCCATAGGTAATATCCATATAATGGCATCGTATGCCAGTGTATTAGACAATTTAACAGTAAACAAACCTTTTTAGTATTTGATCTCCTTTCTTACAATCTTAAGTAATGCCCTGTTATTGTCTGGAAAGTTTGATTTATAAACATATCATCAGAAAGGTCTTAGTTTTAACCTTGAAAATACTTGTTAATGGTAATCTTATCAAACAGGCATAAGAGAAAACAATTCCAGTTGTATAACCTTTTTCTGAACCCGTTACAGTTCCATTGAGTCATTTTATTTTTAATTCATTTCTTGTTCTAGATCGGATATTCTAAACTTCCTTTCTTAGAAACTTTCTTTTTTTTATTGCATTATTTAGTTCCCTGTTAAACCACATTGGTTTGTTGTTATGTTTTCTGGATTTCTTATTTGCAGTATCTCCTAACGGTGTTTTCAAAAAGCACAAAAAAACTTTGGCCCATTTGTTATGTATATGTGGAGGACTGTGTACATTACTACCCTCCAATAATAGCCTACTTGCAATTCCCATCATTGTGAGGTAGCCAATATTCTGACCTAACATGAGTTTTAATAGGTTACTGAATACATAGAAACAGAAACATAGAATGTGTCACCAGATGAGAACCATTCGGTCCATCTAGTCTGGCCAATTATCTAAATACTTTTATTAGTCCCCAGTTCCCTATCTTATAGCTAGGATAGCCTTGTGTCTATCCCACGCATGCTTAAACTCCTTCACTGTGTTTACCTCTACCACTTCCACTGGAAGGCTATTCCATAGATCCACTACCCTCTCAGTAAAGTAATACTTCCTGATATTACGTTTAAATCGTTGCCCCTCTAATTTAAGACTATATCCTCTAGTTGTGGTAGTTTTTCTTCTTTTAAATATACTCTCTTCCTTTACTGTGTTGATTCCCTTTATGTATTTAAATGTTTCTATCATATCCCTCGTTATGTCTTTCCACCAAGCTGTACATGTTAAACAGCCCTCCAAAAAATGGTTGAGGAGGTCAACTTGGTAGGTTGACTTTCAGTTTAAAAGAAAATTCTCTCCTGAATAATTTGTGGGACAGTGGTCGCTATGGGGCAGTGGCAGTTATTCTCTTTAATTTACTTTTTCATGTTATATCTATTTTCCTTTTTTTCTCTGAAGAATAACTGCAATGAAAATGTTTTTTTTTTTCAGGGTGGAGGGGGGCAAAATTCTTGCCTTGGATGTAAAAAGAGCTAGTTATGTGATCTCTGCACATGCCCAGTGTTTTGCACATGGACTGCAAAGGTCATGTGCAGTTCTAAGAGTACAGCAGTATACACACAACATTAAAAAAAAACTGGTAGGGCGTGGAGCATACAGATTTTTTTTATATATGTTTCCATATGCAAAAGCAAGAGCTTATTTATCAAAACATGGTCCACCAAGTGGATCAACAACTATTTATTTGGTGGGCCATAGCAACAATTTATATTAATGTGAGAACTCATCCAAGTGATACCTAAAATGCTTTCCATTTTTTGGAAATGTTCCTCAATGCAACTCCAAAGCTGAAGTTATTAACAAGTATGTTTAGACTTTTGAGATCAACTGTACTTAAGGTTTGCCACCTTTTCTTCAGAAAAATACCAGCCTTCCGACCGTCTCCTTTGACTTAACTTTGGCCTGAAGACAAATTTTTTACCGGCCTTCCGATAAAACACTGGCTGGGTGGCAATCCTCACTGTACTGTTCATCCAATGTGTATTTGTCAGCCTTCATTTGTGGATCAAAAAAAGGGTCCAATAATGCATGGAACTAAAGCTAGTCAGATATGTTTTCTTTTACTTTATTTTGTTTAATTTAATCTATATTATGCTTTCAGATTTATATGGCGTACAGTCGACATGAGAAGCAGACCTTCAGGACCCCTACTTGTGGGTACCTTCTGGTCTGAGCTACCTGATAAAATTGATGCTGTATATGAAGATCCTCAAGAGGAAAAAACCATATTCTTTGCAGGTGACATACTAAAAACCTACTTGAAAACATTCTCAACTTAATTTTGAAAAATGAAAAACTTTTTGTAGAATTATTCTCACAGAAATGTAAAAAATCTTCAGAATTCTTAGGGTAAAGACATACAAACACATCATTAAAACATCATCTAACATGATATGATCAAATTAAATAGAGACTACAAACAGATCACAGCAGCCAACAAAAAAGACAACCATGCATCAAAAACACAAACATAAAATACATTTACTATCTCTATATCCTATGTTATGGCATTATATTACCATATTCAACATGCCCAATTCCTAATTGCAAGCGTGCAAAAAAGTATTTAAAAAAAAATCCAGAGGTTGTAGGGTGAGCAAAACAATCTGGCCTAAAAATTGTATTTCTAGATTTATCCCATGAAGTGGTCAAAACGAAATAGGTTAAATATAATGTCCACCCCATATAAATTACTATTATTTAGTATTATTACCTGAGTTATAGAAACATAGAATGTGTCGGCAGATAAGAACCAATCGGTCCATCTAATCTGCCCAATTATTTTTTGAGTACTTTTATTAGTCCCCCGTTCCCGGTCTAATAGCTAGGATAGCCTTGTGTCTATCCCACGTATGCTTAAACTCCTTCACTGTGTTTACCTCTACCACTTCTGCTGTAAGGATTTTCCATACATCCACTACCCTCTCAGTAAAGTAATACTTCCTGATATTACTTTTAAATCGTTGCCCCTCTAATTTTAGACCATGTCCTCTAGTTGTGGTAGTTTTTCTTCTTTTAAATATACTCTCTTCCTTTACTGTGTTGATATATAGTGAGTTCATAATAAACTCCTCAGTGGACATTAATAAATTAACATTCCATTAACATAATTTCAGATCTTAAAGGCTTTCTTCAGGCTGCACATCAGTTAGAGTCTAAAGTTAACATGCAGTCAAATAAACAAATATATAATAGCCATTAGTGCTGACCATACCTCAATTACCCAAAAAAACATGTCACATCATACTGTCTATTCAAACCTTTCAATTCAAACAAGAAACATCTTTTTAATTCATTTCGGAGTGAATATCTCCTCCTCTCACACAGTCCGATCAACTCTTTCAACACCACAAAAACGGTCCCTCACTCTGTTGCTACTTCGACAAGCACTAAAAGTATACAAATTTCCGTACGTGTCAAATCGGCAACAGAATGAGCGGCTCTGTTTCCGAACTTGCAGCTGCCGTCGGCCCCTCGGATGTATCGTGTGTATTTCCGGGGGTTTGTGTGCTGTCTGTTCGCAGCACACAAACCCCTAGATATACACAAGATACATTGTGCCTCCAAGTGACAGATGTACTTCGGTTGTTATACGTGAATCGTGTAATAGGCAGGAGAGTGGACATACGTAGTGTAACAATGGAGATACTGCTCCAAGGTTTGATTCATTATGTCTGTTCATTTCGTCGGAGAGGGGAAAATTGATGATTGTGATGTTTTCATTTGTAACACTTGATAAAAGACCTGTGAGAACTTGGAGGTGAATCTGAAACCTCTGTTGGATACTATAGTTTGTGGTTATCCATGCAAGAAAAAAATGTTCTGCATATTTTAGTGGTTTAGTGGTTGTTTGTGGACTACTTTTAGTGGTCCACAATGATCATTATTGGATTGCGATTAGGAGAAGTTAAAACAACCACTGTAAAGTGCATTACTCTATCTGCTCAAGGATGTTCAGGAATGGATAATGACAGTAAATAACCTGTTGATAATCTTGTACGAAGCCACCAAATGTTTCTCTGTGGGAGATTTTTGGTGTGTGTGTGTTCTTCCATATGACCATAGAAGGGAATATGTGGAAATAAAGCAGTTGTAGGGATTTGTTTTCTGTGCCTCTTAGCGGCAAGAAGGTGTAGAGGAGTGGATATTATGTTAAAAAAGATCATCAGAAGAAATGTTGCACAGCTTGCCAGGAAGTGTTTTGGGGATGATTTCTGAAATGTTTGGTTTTTTTTGTATTTGTCAGGTGCCTTCCTGTTCTCGTAAACCAATTGATAGGTAATATGTAAGGTCAAGTGGCTGGAGAATAAGCCCATTTGGCTTGTTGAGGGTACAAAGATTTGGCTGATCTTAAATATTGCAGATTTTAGTGGGTGCCACTATTATGCTAGTTTTGCCATTATTCCAATGACTGTATCAGGGTCAGTAGTTCTCTATTGCTGACATAATAGTTCCTCCTGAGGATTTAAGAATGTGGAGTAGAAGGCAAAAGGAATGGGTTTTTTCAACTTCCAATACAAACACTTTCTGAGGATCAGGTTGTGTGTGCATGGGAGCTGTGGTAAAAAATTTTTTTGAGAGGTTAAAGGCCTCCTGGGCAGTATTTAAGAAGACAGGATGATTTCTTTCACAGGAAAAGTTTGTACAATATGGGGATATTTGGTATACATTCCGATAGATGTTTGTCTAACTGAGAAATTTTTTCAATGTGGGATCCAGGATAGCAAATACCCTTAAGGGATCTATTTGTGAAATCCAGTCAACAATGATCACCTTTTTGCCTCTTAACCCCTTTGTGACCGATGACGGTCCTGGACCATCAATGCAGATTTGATCGCGGTATGCACGCTGGCAATATACATAGAAATTATACTTAAAGATACATCATCATGGTCTTCTTTGTATGTAAATACAAATAACTCTGAACAGAACATGGAAAATAAAATACATAAGCAAATGCAGTAATATAGTGTAGTATTTTAGATGTACTGCACTACTTAAGATTACCTTCAACAGGCTTCCACAACTGAAACACAGAAAGAAAACCAACTTGAAACTGAAGATATTAATAACAATAATGATTGACCACTTCTTACTTTAACGTAGAGAGTTCTCCCATCTACAAGTTCATCTACAAGAAAAAGTCCCAAGTCCAGTAAATAGAATTCACTAGTTTCTCCTGAAAGCCATGCACAGGGTTGCTACTTTTTCTTCAAAAAAAATACTAGCCATGCTACTACTTCAATAGACGTAACATTGGGTCAAGCCAAATTACCGACCAGGTGTCAACCCTCGCCACGCAACATGTTTTGCCTGTTCCAAGGTTTCGCCAAGGTACACAATAATAGTAATTTTGTTGTTGTTCTCACCCTACTGATGGCTTTGTCTTTCTGCAACAGGATTTGCGCATATGGCCAGGTTTTCCCACAATAAAGATTGTGTGTGGATCGTTTTGTTCTCTTGACTATGGAAAGTGGTCATCGTAATGTGCCACTTTACATAGGTTTTTTTCAGTGGTCCTTGGAGAACCACTCCAAGTGGTTAGGTTTGGTGGGTTTAGTGGTTTGGTAGGTTAGTCTGTTGATGTTGTTTCTTAGCAAAGTCACCAGGTTTGTACCTGCACAATGTATAGTTCAAATGGTGAGATGGAATGTTCATCTCACCTCAACTCAACTCATGTCACGTCAGCTGACCTGCAACTCACCTTTTAGTGAATAGCCCCATATGTACGTTTGAGCATGCCCAAAAAATAACAAAAAAACAGGACTAACCTAATGTAACATGTTCTTTCAAATGCATAAAAGATTTGGTGTGGCCTTGTTAAAGAAAACCTTTACACCTGTTTACCTTGCAGTGGCAAGAGTTTGTTTATCAAATAAAATTTGGCTTTCAGCTAGGGTTGCCACCTTTTCCTCCAAAAAATACCGGCCTTGGTACTGTCTCCATAGACTTAACATTGGCCTGGTGCCAATTTTTTACCGGCCTGCCGGTAAAATACCGGCCTGGTGGCAACCCTACTTTCAGCATGCATAAATGTAAGACGAATTTGCTGAACCACACCTCCCAGTACTGGCTGTATTTTAACACATATATAAAATAAAGTTTTATTTGTTATGATGTTTTACTGTTGTTTTAAACACTTTGTTTTGCAGGTAATGAATATTGGGTTTATTCTACAAGTGCCCTAGAGAGAGGTTACCCCAAAAAATTGACCAGTTTGGGTCTTCCTCCCGATGTACAGCGTGTGGATGCAGCATTTAATTGGAGTAAAAACAAGAAAACATACATTTTTGCCGGTGACAAGTTCTGGAGGTAATGGTTATAAAATTTAAATTGAGCACAATGATTCCGTGTAAGTTATTACATAACATGTTCAACAACCATAACTTTCATACAATTGAGTAGCTTCCCACCACTTCCATGGTATATTTTGTTTGAACTGATTATACCATGGGTTATATCAGGGCTCGACAAACCCCTGGGCACCAGGAAATTAGACCTGGTGCCCAGGTATTGTTGTCCCCACATGGTGCCCTCGCCGCTGAGATTAAAAAAAATGTAACTTCGAAACAGCGGTGAACACCACTCACTGATGTCTGGGCACCAGGGGTGCTCAGCAGGGTTAGAAGGGAAGCTGGTCTGTGCCTGTGAGAGAGGCACAGACCAAGCTGGAAGAGAACTACCCCCTTCCCTGCAATGAGTTACAGCAGAGGGGGGGGGGGGGGCATATTGATTAATTAACTTTTTTTTATCTTAAAAAAAAAACTGCTGGCTTGTGTGTATGTGTATTGACTGTGTGTGTATGTGACTGACTGTGTGTGTGTGTGTGTGTGTGTGTGTGTGTGTATGTGACTGACTGTGTGTGTGTGTATGTGACTGACTTTGTGTGTGTGTGTATGTATGGTATGTGACTGATTGTGTGTGTGACTCTGTGTGTGTCTGTATGTGACTGACTGTTTCTGTATGTGACTGTGTGTGTGTGTGTGTGTGACCTACTGTGTCTATATGTGACTGTGTGTGTGTATGTGACCTATACCAACAAACCCAGGGTACAGCAATGGGAACATATTGTGCCCCATCATATGACAATCTGTACCTGGGCCCGTGGGAATAACTAATAGTCTTCGCAGAGTCTTTTCAAACTTTCACCACACACACATACAAATATGGCTTGGCTTGGATGACATACTGGTCATCTGGAATGGAAGTGAAAAACAACTTCTCAAATCCAATGAACTACTGAGAATGACTTCAACCTTAGACTGACATGAAATTGGGGCAGGAAAATAGGCACTGAGTACTTTTATTGCATTGTTGCATAATAAGAAGGTATACATTTTGCAGCCGTACATACATTGTGTTTTTTATATACATTTTATAAACTGAAATAATACACTGCAATAAAAATACTTGTGCAATTGTGTGTGATAATTTTTTTTGTTTGTTTTTTCAGGAAGGGTGGTTGCATGCCAGGGAGGGGGGCCCGGGGTGGCAGGGTCCAATCAATATTAAAAATGGCCCTGTATATCTCTCTCCACTGCACTATATTTCCCCCACATCCCTTTCCACAGAAGCAGAGTGTCCCTGATAATCTAGTTGGGGCAGACCGCAAATCTATGCAGGCAATGCAAGGAAGTAAGGGAGAATGCACCACTGGCAATGGTACAGCTTGCTCTGCTGTCACCCTCTTCAGTTTGCTGCCACCTCCTACCGTCTGCTGTGGCCCCCTGTCAAATGCCTCCTTAGGCCTAGAAATACAACACTGGTGAAAACAAACCAAAAATAACAGACAATGATTTTATTATTGTTAGCTAAAATGTGTCAACACTTTAAATGATTTAGCCAGTTAATAAGTCAGTTTATTATTGTTTGCCTGCACATTTTCTATAAAACCTCTTGCTCTATTCTAACCTTCCCCTTTTTTTCAGGGGTCAGTTATAGAATTGTCATAATGTGGGTTTATTTTTTTTTTATTTATTTTTTTTTGTTTCAGATTTAATGAAGTAAAGAAGAAAATGGACATAGGTTTCCCTAAATTAATTGCAGATTCTTGGAATGGAGTTCCGGACAGTTTGGATGCTGTAATGGAACAAAGTGGAACCGGTAGGTTGTTTAATTTCTGCATAAAGAAATGATTATTGTAGCAGGGTTGCTCAGCATCTTGAGTCACTGTGGTTTGGAGTTGATTCACTGTGATGAGAATGTGAGCCATATTTAGCCACACATTCACATATTTTAGGCAAACCAGAGTCAGCTACATCCGGATCGGCTTTAAAAAAAAATCTAATAAGTCCTATGTAAATCAATTATTCTATTCATCAATACCTGAAAGTAACAGACTGAAATTCTCATTTCCTAATTAGAGACCAGAGGTGTCTTATTTTTTTAAGCACAAATTCTTAAAGAACACAATAGTAGCAGTTTTTAAAAATCAATTAGCGGGGGTCGCAGAACACTCACACAAAACACAATAAATTGGAGTAGCTGTCACACACTACCACCTGCTGAGTATATATACAACCAAGTCGAGGTCCCAGTGATGCCCACTAAACTACAGGGGGGGCAGTCATTTGGGAAGTGATAAACAAAACAGCAAGATACAGAAATAGCCCTGTAACGGACTGTCGACCGGACGTAGTAGAACCTCTGCCCGTTGTAGGAAATCCCCTACTTAGCCCTTGATTACAGCTCAGCATTCACCCAGCAAGTCTTTCCAGGAAGCTTGCTCTTTGTACCCAAATAGCAGACAGGACCACTAGCAGTTAGGTACAGCAAGAATGAACAACAACTTTTTGAGAAACAGCACAGACTTATAAACACACAAATATGACATCACCTAGGGGGAGGCACAGGATAAACAAATTACCGTATTTATCGGCGTATAACACGCGCCGGTGTATAACACGCACCTCATTTTAAGAAGGAAATTTCAGGAAAAAAAACTTAAATTTCAAATAAAGAACTTTGAAGCCCAATATGCCATTTTAATATGCCAGGATATTGCCCCCAATATGCCATTTAATATGCAGGATATTGCCCCCAATATGCCATTTAATATGCCCGGATATTGCCCCCAATATGCCATTTAATATGCAGGATATTGCCCCCAATATGCCATTTAATATGCAGGATATTGCCCCCAATATGCCATTTTAATATGCCAGATATTGCCCCCAATATGCCATTTAATATGCCATGATATTGCCCCCAATATGCCAGGATATTGCCCCCAATATGCCATTTAATATGCCAGGATATTGCCCCTTAGTATGCTCGTTAAAGCAATTTTATCAGCATATAGCTAGCCAAAGAAGCATGGTGCTACAGTATAGGAACCATCATTGTCAGTTATCAGGGACGTAACAATCATGGTGAGAGGGGGTCGCAATTGTAACTGGGCCTGCCACTCTAGGGAGCTAGAGTAACTCCTGTGAACCCCCCTTTAAAAGCTGCTAACTGATCCAGCATGCAAGAAGTAACACCACATAAACTTCCTGCAGTCTGTACACAGCACTGGAGGGAGGGCGACACACCACTCCTGCTTTCCAGTCCTGCAGGTAAGTGGTGTAGGCAGAGGCACTATTTGGGAGCTAAATATGGACACATATGGTACAAACACGCTGTTTGAGGACAAAGATGACACAGGCAAGTTGGACAAAAGTGGTTTTAGCAGGCTGTTTGGTGGCAAATATGGCATATTGTGATAAATTGCTTGTTGAAGCAGTCTTTGCACCAGGGCCCTTTGGTTTCTAGTTACGCCCCTGTTAGTTATTATTGTGTCACTAAAGATTGTTTGTACCGTGAACGAAGAGAATAAAAACATTTATACAATGTGTTAATAGAACTGCATACATTAAAGAGAAAAATATGTTTTACTTGTGTCTGGGGTTTCCCCTGTTTCTGCCTTAACATTCTAGCTTGATAGGCATAGTGCTCTTCTTTAATCTTTAATACATTATTATTTTTTCTTCTTTCATGAATATACTTTTCATTTGTTTTAGGTTTCAGCTATTTCTTCAAAGACTGGTACTACCTCAAACTAGAAGACAAAAGCCTGAAGATTGTGAAAGTTGGCAATGTGAAAAATGACTGGCTTGGATGTTGAAATGTACATTTTGTATACAGTAATCACATATTTGTCAGTTTCTTCCTTACTACTTTTATGGGATATTTTTGTGTTTGCTATTACATATAGAGATATAATAATATACCAGTCTGGCACTGGTTTTGAAGTATATACAACTGTATGCTGGTATTAGTCACACAATAATTTAAACATTTTTTTTTTTTTTGTATCCAAGAAGGTATTATAACCCTTTTTGCACTAGGGCTGTAGATATCATGTAGTTGAAAAGGCTATACTCCATATGCCAGTTGATGACCCCTAATTGTAATTTTTTCACTTTAAAGGCACCAAATAATTGTTTTCTGTGTCTCTTTTAAGGAAATCTGATTTTTTTTTTACTAGAGAACATCACATTTTTTTATACAATACAAACCTATATACACAGAGGCACAGGCTGCCTACAAACCTTATGGTGCCAAATAGGATCCTGGAAGCTGTAGGCTAAGTATCCTTTTTTATAAAATGTAAAACAATACTTTAGGTGGAATTTACACTACACTAGACTATTCTTAAAGCCGAACCACTTTGGGGGCATTTATCCAATTCATTTAGAACTATTTGTTGTGTAGATTACAAATCTTTTACATTAGTTTACAAAAGTCATCACTACACAAAACTTAAATAAATGGATAAAAAATAAATGCCTGTGTCTTCAGTGTTTACAATGTGAATCATTTTCTTACACATACACCGATCAGCCATAACATTATGACCATGCTCTTCTGGGAAACCTTGGGTCCTGCCATTTATGTGGATGTAACTTTGACATGTACCACCTTCCTAAGCATTGTTACAGATCATGTACACTCATTCATGAAAAAGATACTCCCACAAAGCAAAGATGGTTTGAGGAACACAACAACGAGTTTAAGGTGTTGACTTGGCCTTCAAATTCCCCAGATCGAAATCCAGTCGGGCATCTGTGGGATGTGCTGGACAAACAAGTCCGCTCCGTGGAGGCCCTATCTCGCTACTTACAGGACTTAAACTCTGCTGTTAATGTCTTGGTGCCTGATACCACAGCACACCTTCAGAGGTCTAGAGGAGTCCATGCCTCAGCGGGCAAGGGATATTTTGGCAGAAAAAGAAGAGCTACAAAATATTAGGCAGAGGTTATGGCTGATCGGTGTATATGCAGTGACTCAAAGCCTCCAATAATCAAGGAAAATGACCACATGTGTGTAAGGAAAAGAAACAGGTTGCCAGATGTGCCAATATAGCATCACACAAGCTGTTTTCATTATTTTACAGCCCAATTTGAATTGGTGATATCCATTAAAGCTTTCAGGAATGGCTGACTCTCCAGCGAACCAATTGTCCTTTAATCATCTAATATCGTTATAAATTTGTTTGCTGGAGAGAACCCAAGTGTCAGTTGACTCTTCTTGTGATGGCTAGTCATTCTAACAGAAGGATTATTGACTGCTTTGTCTTGCGAGGGAAGGACGATACATTTTGTAAGGATCCAATAAAAGACTAATACTGAATACAATAAAAGGAAATGGCTCTTACAAAGCACAACTACAACACATCACGTACATTACAAATGGCACTTTTTTCCAGTTCGAATTACTATTATTATAAAAAATGGGAATACTATGGCTAATCTAATACATCACTTTTTCTCTCTCATATGCCCTAGGTGAGTGCATGATTATCACTGAATATTTCAATACAACTGTCCTATTCAATCCATTTTGTACTCTTGGGATAAATTTGTTTTAACCTGTTTCTCTCCATTTTGAATTGAAAGATAATCTGCATTTGTATCACTTCCCAGGGATTTTTGTTTGGTGAGAGCCAGTATTTTGCAATTACTTTTAATGTGCCCAAAATTCTATGTGTAATCATGCATACGTACTCGTTTGTCATATTAGGCCATTACATCATAAGGAGGATCGAATCTGGAGAGTCTTTTAATTCAATATTAATGACGTTTTTCATTTTATGAAAAAAGGCGTCTCAGAGGGGATATGATAACATTATATAAATATTTGCAGGGCCAATATAAAGAGCTCTCCAGTGACCTGTTCATTAACAGAAAGGTACAAAGAACAAGAGGTCACCCCCTCAGACTGGAAGAGCAAAGATTTCATAGACAGCAAAGGAAGGGATTCTTTACGGTTAGGACAATAAAGTTATGGAACTCACTGCCAAGAGAGGTAGTGCTAGCAACCACAATAGATGCATTTAAAAATGGTTTGGATGTTTTTTTAGGAAAGCAGAACATACAGGGCTATTAATAATAGAATAAGCATTAATAAAAGAGCTTATTGATCCAAGGAGAAATCTGATTGCCTCTTGGAGTCAAGAAGGAATTTTTTCCCCCAGGAGGCAAAATTCGAAATAGCTTCCTTAGGGGTTTTTTGCCTTCTTTTGGATCAAAAGCTGTAATGATAGGTAGAAGGGTTGAACTTGATGGACTTGTGTCTTTTTTCAACCTAAATTACTATGTTACTATGTTACTATGTTACTATGTATGGCCTCCTCCCATATAGGTCTAATTAAGACTGTGTGACCAAGATGGCGCTTCTAAGGGCAAGAGCACAGGACAGACTGTCAGGCAGTGGGGATACTCAGATGAGCATCCTCACTGCCTGGTCAGATCAATATTAACCCAATATTGATCTGACCACTTTGGATCCGCCTCCCTCTCCTTACATTTTTTAGTAAGAGGTACAAATTTTTTTTTGTACTGTAATTTATTAATGTACTAAAAAGGCACTTCTAAGAGCTATTAACCCCTTCCTTGCCATAGATCACTGCATATGCTATGATATTGATTCCAAAGCAATTTTTATCTGTCTGCATATTTTTGGATAATTTTGTGGGGTTTTTTACACCTGCTGGGGTGTTATGTGTAAAGTAAAAATATGTTTGCTTTTTTTTTTTAATTAAATCTGAGCACATGTATAGTGATCAGTAACAGTGTATTAAAGGCAAAGGCATTTTGGTGATTGCTAAGATGAGCATCACCATTCGACTGGTCAAATCAATATTTGTGAATATTGATCTAATCAATTTGGATCTGCCTCCCTCTCCTAACTTACTTTTTTGTGAGGGAAAGAGATGGATCAGTATTAGTGTTAAAATCAAATTTAATAAAATTGTCAGGTTTGATGAATTCCTTGTGTAGTAACCCCTTACCTGCCATTGATCACTGTATAAGCAGTAATCTTGGAAAGCAACAATTTTTGCTGTCTGAATTTTTTAGGGATTCATTTATTTGTTCTGTAATGTCCTAAGAGCTGTTAACCCTTATTTTCCCTAGAGCACTGCTTAGGCACTGATTCTGAGTCCGCTAACTCAGGGTTCGATTTTCGACTTTCGGATACATCATCAAGTGATGTATCAGTGGCTCCCAAGCTCGTGCCACAAGGGTGGGGGTAAATAACATGCGATGGCTTCAAAGATATATGTAAAAAATAGGACATGGACACAGGTTGACTACTTGTCAAAATTCCAAGTTGGAACACTTAGATGCATACCTCACAAATGTGGCTTTTTACCCCCCCCCCCCCCCAAAAAAAAAAATACATATTGGGCAATGACATATACCAAAATCTGTGAATTCATGCCTGAAGTATAAAATATGCGGAAACAAAACTCCAAAGAATTACTAACCAAAATTTGACAAAGGCTGGTGGTAGAATTAGTACATGTCATGTATTATAATACCACCATTTCAAATACCTTAGGATGTCTAGTTTCCAAAAATATATTTTTTGATGGGGTAAAATACATTGGCCGGCTTCAAAAATGTTCCAAATGGAACATGGGCGCAGGATGACTACATGCCATCAAAGCCCAAGTTGGAAATGCGCACATCTCAAATGTTGCCTTTTAGCCTCAAAACAAACCAACAAATCTATGCATGGGCGGTATCCCTGTACTCAGGAGATGTTGCTGTACACATATTGAGGTGTTTGTTGGCAGTGGCAAATACCAGAATCTGAAACTTCATGCCTGAACTACAATATGTGTTAAAAAATGACTTCCAACACTTTGAGTTGTTGTTTGGCAGTGAAATATAAAAGGATCTGTGAACTGATGTCTGAAGTACAAACTATGTGAAAAAAAATTACTAATAATTTTGACATAGGCTGGTGGTAGAATTAGTGCATGGAAAGTGTTAAAATACCACCATTTGAAATACCCCAGGTTTTCTAGTTTTAAAAAATATATGGTTTTGTGGGGTAAAATACATTGGCTAGCTTCAAAAATGTCCCAGATGGGACACGGGCGCAGGTTTTCTGCTTGTCAAAATTCCAAGATGGAAAACAAAAAAGCGCACCTCTCAAATATGGCCCTTTAACCCCCAAACAACCTGACAATCCTATGCATGGGTGGTATCCCTCTTCTCAGGAGATGTTGCTGAACCCATATTAAGTTGTTGTTTGACAGTACCCCTTCACCCCATTATCTGAATTGCAATCTGTGTGAAAAATATTGAATTTGCTGCAAAGTTTGGAAAAGGTTGGTGGTAAAATGGCTACATGAAAAGTATCAAAATACCCCAAGTTAAATGCCTGTGTTGTCTAGTTTTGAAAAATATGTTCATTTGGAGGGTCAATCTTGGATTCTGCACAGATATCAGTGTTACAATGTCACTATCGCTAATTTTGAAAAAAAGGATTTTGAAATAGCTTTGCACTACATATAGTTCTTGCCTTGTAACTTGAATAAAATGCACAAAAATATAAAACATGGGGAATTTCTGAACTCGGGACAAATATTAGAAACTATTTAGCAGTGTTTTTTTGCTATATATATTTTTTTTTTATATATATAAAATTATATGCTATTATAAAAATAATGGTATTAAAATAAAGCCCTTCTTATGCTGTTAAAAACAATATATAGTTTGTGTGGGTACATTAAATGAGAAAGAAAGAAATGACAGCAAAACACAAACACTGCAGACAAACAGCCCATGTCACCAAGCGTCAGACAAGCCAAATAAGTAATGTCACTAAGGGGTTAACATTGTATGTGATGCAGAAATTAAAGGGGTACACTTTTGCCAATTGGACAAGGAATACATGTTTACAACCTAAAACATGAGGTATGTGTATTTACCGGAACTCCAAAGTTTGGTGTAATATTGAAGGCTGAAGCAATCTAAAAATGCCCTCATGTGGTCAAACAGTAGTATAACATCAATTTTAAACAAAAATTGAATAAGAGCATCGGGAAAAAAATAAAATTATGATTATTAAAAATATAGGTGGAAGTATGTAGACAGAGTGGGGGGGGGGGGAGAAACAATAATCTAAAACATTAAAAGCAAACACAATAAGACACTGAATCAATGAAAGGGGAAAAAAGAAAACCAAAAGACAAGACAATCCAAAGGAGGATCTGCTGGCAGCTCCAAAAGAGTGCTGCCGAATAACAGGCACAAATGACCATCTGGCCCTTTTTGTCAAGCGTGAGTTAGTCGTCCGAGTTTCCTAAAGAGGTCAGCGCAGGCTGCAGCCGGAACCCGCAGCTGCGGCCTTGTCAGGGAAGCCCTAGCGTTTGGCTGTGAATGCTGTTGTGGCTTATCTTTTTTTGCGATTCTGTCACCTCATATCATCAACAGCCCTAGAGGTCAGATATTTTCAAGTTTTGGCTGGAGTAGCCATGGAAAGTTCATTGATAATTGAGTATTTTGAGGTGCTCGGTTGAATCACGTCCATCCGCTCTGCTCCAACTTTAGAATAATTTTTAATCTTTACTGTAATATTTAGTTAATTCGCTTCTTAAGTTGTGACGTTCAAGTGCAGGCTTTTTACTTTGATATCCAGTATATTATATATATATATTTTTTTTTTTTTTAACTTATGTACTAAGCTAAGATTCAGAAAATAAACCAATGACCAGCTAAGAAAGACAGAAAAACGAGGTGCTGGGTACAGGAATATGTAGGAAGGTATTACGGCTACCTTGGTTAACCTGAACCTCTCTTCTAACAAAAAGGCCTTTAAAGCTGAGCAGTAAAGCCTACGCATCTAGGAGTTTCCACTCAAAGTTTAACTGGACTGGAATTAAGCCTTCATTCATAGCCCCAGACAAGTATCCAGTCAGAGAAACAGAAGGTGTTTTATGTAAAGGCTGCCAAATGTGAGATGCAAGAAACTGAAATAGATCATAGCTAGTTTTACTATAATACAAACACATGGACGATCTACGTGTGTAGATTTAATAGAAGACACCAACCTTTCCACATATCCAGGAGCTCCCTCACCGGCATTAGAGGAAGTGTATCCAGTAGAAAAAAAATCCAACTCACCAGACAACCTTATAGAAACATAGAAACATAGAATGTGTCGGCAGATAAGAACCATTCGGTCCATCTAGTCTGCCCAATTTTATAAATACTTTTATTATTCCCCAGTTCCTGGTCTTATAGCTAGGATAGCCTTGTGTCTATCCCACGCATGCTTAAAATCCTTGACTGTGTTTACCTCTACCACTTCCGCTGGAAAGCTATTCCATACATCCACTACCCTCTCTGTAAAGTAATACTTTTATTAGTCCCCCGTTCCCGGTCTTACAGCTAGGATAGCCTTGTGCCTATCCCACGCATGCTTAAACTCCTTGACTGTGTTTACCTCTACCACTTCTGCTGGAAAGCTATTCCATACATCCACTACCCTCTCTGTAAAGTAATACTTCCTGATATTACTTTTAAATCGTTGCCCCTCTAATTTAAGACTATGTCCTGTAGTTGTGGTAGTTTTTCTTCTTTTAAATATACTCTCTTCCTTTACTGTGAAATATGTTTATATTTATAAGTAATATAAATTACTTATAAATATTTTATATTTTATAAGTATAAATATTTTATATTTTATAAGTATAAATATTTTATATTTTATAAGTAAAATCAGTTTTTTATTTTCGTCCACAACTAGAAATAAAGTCTGCAGATGCACGATGGATTACTGTGATGTATTGGAGGTCTTATAAAACCGATTTTAATAGTGGACGAAAATAAAGACGTGATTTTACAAATACTCACGTTTGGTGAGCCAGCTTTTTTTCTACTGGATACACTAGTTTTACTATCACATCAAATTTTCACTTTTACAAGCCGATAGCAATTTTTTTTTATTATAATTAAATTAGAAAACCATTTGAAAGTTTGATTTCATTTTATTCCACCTTATATTACATCACATCCCATATTCGATTCTGTACCGATTCCCATGTCCAAATATATACACACAGGACAAAAATATTAAACCCGTGTTTGGCCAACTTGTGATTGAATTCAGTGGAGGATAAACTAGGAAAAAAGGGAATTTGTCCTAGGATACTGTGGTAATGGGTCTAGGACACTTCCGCGCCGCATCTTCATCGCTGACAGTTCAGCGCTGCAGTTAGAACTGTCAGCAATGAAGAATAACGCGGCCGTTTCATCGTGGCCGCGGCTATGTAAGAGCTGACAGTTCAGCGCTGAACTGTCAGCTCTTACAAATGTACAAGTAAAACGAAAATAACCCCCCCTAATAAATGATTCCCAAACCCCAATACTAACACTAAACACTAAACCCCAATAATAACACTAAAATTAACCCCAATACAAAAATTAACCCCAATACAAAAAGTAACCCCCTAAACCCTAATACTAACCCCTGACCCCTAATACTAACCCCCGAGCCCTAATACTAAAATGAACCCCCTAAACCCTAATACTAACCCTAATACTAACCCCCGACCCCTAATACTAACCCCCGACCCCTAATAATAAAATTAACCCCCTAAACCCTAATACTAACCCCCGAGCCCTAATACTAAAATTAACCCCCTAAACCCTAATACTAACCCTAATACTAACCCCCGAGCCCTAATACTAAAATTAACCCCCTAAACCCTAATTCTAACCCCCTAAACCCTAATTCTAACCAAAGTAAAATAGCTAAAATACTTACCTCTAGCGATGAAATGTCCCGCGATGAAATCTCCAGCGGCGATCTGTCTTGCTGTGTAGAGTCAGCGGTGAAGCGGCTGTGCGGAAGCAGCCGCGATGAAGAGTCCCATCCCCTGTGGTAATGTGTGTCCCAATGAGGCACAGGTCGGAAAGCTCCATTATCTGAAAGGGGCCTGAGTAATACTTACCAAATGTGACCTCAGTGGCCTGCTTTTCTGTTCTGGCTATGCTTCCAATTTGACTACATCGGGGATTTTTGTGAGCAAAGGGGGCTTTTAAAGAAATTTAAAGGAGAGTGAAGCAATTCCTTCACAAGTCCAGAATGCAGGAAAATAGTAATAGCTGAATGACAATTAACTAAACATTTGAACCTCTTATAGAACTTTGTAAAGACCCTTGATATAATATTTACTAAAAGTTTTCTTCTTCAAACGAGGGGGTCACACAAGGGAATTTAAACCTTTAAACTGTCTATGAGACTCATCAGAGAAACCCAATTAAACAGTAAATTACACCTTGGACACTACAAATAACAAGCCCAAAAGCTGCCTATACACTGTTACTTGCCAGCTCTGCCCCGACTTGAACACTAGATGTCACTCAAACCGCATACAATACCCTATGAGTTCTATTCAAATTACATTACATTGACATTTATTTATATAGCACCAACAATCTACATAGCGCTAGATACAGAGCATAGGAGGGAACTACATACTAAGTTATACAAACTAGAACAGACATGAGGTAGAGAGCCCTGCTAGCAGGCTTACAATGTAGAGCTTTAAGTAGCTCTGAAACTCCCCAGAAGTGGCCAGTTTTGGGGAAAATATCCGAAATGCATCGAAATGCGCAATTGCACTATTCTATATAGCCCACTGTCCGTGGTTAAACTGTATGAAGCACTGAGGTCCCTATTGGCTAATCGTTTGACCCTGTTCTGTGATTGTGGGATAAATGATTCCCCCCCCCCTTTTTGATAATTTTGATAATTGTGAAGCTTTGTCAAAATACTGAACGAACGTGATGGTGTCATATTAGACTTTGACTTGTTTTGTATTTTTTCTGCAGCAAAGTGGGTGGCCATGTTGTTGAGCGTGTCTATGCTGCTACCAAAACCTTTTCAATGTGTTGGAGGACGCACAACTAAGCTTCCTCCCAATTACCCCTGGACTTTCCTGCAGCCAGAAAGAACCCCCTGCACCTGTATGGAAGGGGAACATGACTGCTGGTCCATGCTAACCATGTAAGGTACTAGTAACGAATTTTCTGATTGGTTTGAATATTAAAAATTATTACTATGTTGTAGACTTACAAAACCCCGGCGCATTCCTGGCTGCTCCTCCTCTTTAGCTCCAGGACAAGCTTGGACAAAACCTTTTTTTTTTTCCCTCCCTGTTTTTCTTTCTCTTTGTATACAGATGTGTTACAGCAGTAATTACCTCGCCAGCGCTGGTTGGATGATCCTTGAAGTCAACCTGATTGGGCTGATTTCTTGCTGATGGTCGGCGACGTCAGAAGGAGACTAGAGCTCTGGTAACACGTTGGGTCAACCGCCTGCTGATGCTGATGGCTTTGCAACTGGCGGGTTGTAATGGTTGGTATTTGAGCTGGTTTAAATGTTTAATAAAGCTGTGGCCAAACGCTTACAGACCTACCAAGTTGTCTGTGTTTACTTAATGGGGCTTGATCGGAGTAAGTTTGGTGGGTGGTGGGGGGTCATGGTCCTAATGCGTTATGAGGAGCCAACTACCTCAACAATGTGCGAGCAGGAAAAAGTAAAATGCTGGTGTGCTAATCTAGTCCTAGGCTCAAATAATAAACATGTTGTGTTAGCATAGTTGCCAACATCTGCCATGTTTCCAGGGACACATATTTGTTCCACATGCTGCAGAAAGAGCATGCAAAAAGCAGCCCGCCTGTCCTATGAGATCTCCACCCTGATTAATGAATTGGATTCTGTCTTTCAGCAGAACGTGGAACACATTTGTGTCCCTGGAAACATGGTTGATGTTGTGAGTCTATGGAAGGGCAGCAGAGGGTAGATATTTAGGACCCAGAATCCTACATAGTCTGTACTCCTTCACATGCCCTAATTAACAGGCCTCAGAGCAAAAAGGCTGGGAGCGAAGATATAAAAGTGCTAAAGTTTGGTGAGACCTATGTTTATTGTGCTGCATTTGTTAGTTTAGTACCATGGGGTAGTGTGGGGACACTATTTATATTTCATTAGTGATCAAATTTGAGCTATGTTTTTGTTTGTGGATTGCCTTTCTGATTTTGCTGTGGTGTATGTACAAATTCATTGTTGGTTGGATTCTGTTCACATTTTAAATAAACCCACCCCTTTGTATAAGAGACTGTTGTCCTGTACATGATACCCTCGAGGGCCGTGCTTTCTGCCCATGGAAGGGGCAGCCCATTGCCCGGCAAGATCACAATGTGTAAAATGAAGCTTACTAAACAGGTGTGCGCATATCCAGTGTAATTGACTATACAGTGTATACAAAAAAAAGTGCAGAGGGTTTTTTTTTTGTATACAATGGATAGCCAATGACACTGTATTTTGAGCATGCACACACCTGTTGGCAGGCTTCATTTTACATGCGTATATTATTTGAGCCTGTGAATAGCGCACCAACATTTTTCTTTTCCCTGCTTGCACATTGTTGAGTTCGTTGGCTCCTCAGTCAGATTCGGAATGGAGAGGCGATGCTGGGGAATGTTGGGTGAGTGGCTTGGAAGGGAGATTCAATGCTTAATGTGACAAAAGATGTTTCTAGCCTGGCTATATTAACATTAATATATAACAAGTACAATTTAAAAAAGGGAAGTTTCCAAGAGGGAGTCAAACAAGATGCTGCATCCTGCAGCTCTATCAGGCAATGTTTGAACCTGCAGCAATCCACAGCATCAAAAGGGACAACTATCACTAGAATTGTCATATAACACTGATGCTATATAGTAGGGTTCTACTTGGCCACCCCCGGAGAATGCAAAC
This sequence comes from Pelodytes ibericus, assembly GCA_036172795.1. Lineage (NCBI taxonomy): Eukaryota > Metazoa > Chordata > Amphibia > Anura > Pelodytidae > Pelodytes > Pelodytes ibericus. The sequence goes on from CM069862.1 coordinate 184,722,500, forward strand.
GGAGGTCATATGCTTGTTCCACCCTTGCACCAAGTGGATTAACCGTACACTTGCCTAATTTGTGCTGTGATACATGTGATATGATGGCCAAAGGGTACATATAACCTATAGCTGACATGACATGCTACTATATATATACTAATTTTATTAGGGCAACTGTGATATTCATCCATCGCAGTTGATGAGTACCAAATAATATCATTTGAGTTACTCAGTGTGTGATAGAGATGGCTGATCAGTCCTATCTGAGACCAAAAATGCCTGTTACGGAAGGACATGGATGTGCTGACTGCGGACCGGAGGAAATGGAACAACTATCCCTTGTCATTTCAGGAAATGGAACAACTAGGACTTTCAGAACAGCATCATTGAGTCTCTTTTGTCCAAAGGCTCCAGTGCCAACATGGACTCTTCTTTGCCAGGCATATCGATCAGCAGTGACACTCTCTCATTCTTCTGGATCCAAGCCACAGTTCTGTAGTGAGGTCTAAAGGGTGTCGTTTTTTTCTCTCAATAAGATTTTATTGAAAAGAATCAATACAACATAATAAAAAAACAAGACAGTACGTAATTACAGAAATATAAATACCAGGTGGGGAATCGTAATGAGAAGAGGAACATCCTCTTCACTAGGTGATAGATACACACTTATACAATATCATTACTACATAGATTCAGCATACTGAATAGACAATCAGATAGATGGATATCGTACTGTTGGGAAAGCCCTAAGGATCCCATTGGGCAGGGCTATGTTGTCAGATTTGTCACATACAAAAATAAATATCCCTATTGACACAAATTTATGATAATAAACCTGGATTTCACACAATAAATTCCTAATCAAAGATTAGGGGGAAAGGAAAGAAAGTTAGAGAAAGTAGAGATACAAAGGGAGTAAAGAGGGGGGGCAGGGGGATTCGGTGGAGAAATAGGTCTGGAAAAAATTTCAGGGAGGAGTGCATCTTCAAGAACTTTACTATGTTGGATTGACCGAATCATGCCAGAGAGACCAGATGTTATCATACCTCCCTATTGAATTAGTATTTAGATAATGTAATTTCTCCATCCGTAAATTATAGGTGATAAGATTGTGTAGTTTGAGGAGGGTATTTTAGGTGACTTCCAGTTTCTTGCGAGGAGCGTTTTAGCTGATATCAAGATTAAGCCTATCATAATTGTTTTTGACTTCGGCAAGCTTTCTGGAAATATATGTAACAAGGCAGCTTCTGGGGTATTTGGAAGAGAGATGTTTGTGGTATTGTGAATGAGAGCAAATATTTTGATCCAATACGTCCTAATTAGTGTTGAGCGAACCCGAACCGCACTGTTCGGGTTCGTACCGAACATTACGGTGTTCGGACCCCTGACCCGAACACGGACATTTCACTGTATGTCCGTGTTGGAGTTCGAGGTTCGGCTATAAACTGAAAGTCTATAAACCGAAAGACATTCTGTTTATAGACTTTCCGTTTATAGAATAGCAATAGCATTACATGTATTCTATAAACCGAAAGTCTATAAACCGAAAGACATTCTGTTTATAGACTTTCTTTATATAGAATAGCAGTAGCATTACATGTATTCTATAAAACGAAAGTCTATAAACCGAATTACATCGCTATTGGCTTTCTATAAACCGAAATAGAGTCTCCATTCATACGAATAGGTCAAATGACCTATTCGTATGGATGGGGACACTCACCCAAATTTTACTTCATTTTTCAGCCCTCTAGCCCTTTCCAGGACATTTTTAGAGGCATTTAAGTGGCCAAAAGTTCAGGTCCCCATTGACTTCAATGGGGTACGGGTTCGGGGTCAAGTTCGGAGTCAAGTTCGACCCCGAACCCGGACTTTTTTCCGAAGTTCGGCTGAACCCGCCGAACCCGAACATCCAGGTGTCCGCTCAACTCTAGTCCTAATCATTGGGTACGACCACCATATATGGGACATAGTACCTTTGAGATTGCAGGATCTCCAGCATAAGTCTGAGGATGACAGATATATTCTTGCTAATCTGGCCGGCACCAGGTACAAAAAATGTTTCGCTAGTTCGACATGATCCGTATTGTGCAAGAAACTTTTGGGGTTTAGCATTGCTTGTTTCCAGTCTTTTGTTGAAATAACTATATTCAGTTCAGTTTCCCATGAGAGCATGCAAGGGAGCTAGTTCGGGATTGAGTCTAGAATGAGAATATGATAGCAGAGAGATAATAGCTTCATCTGCTTTCCGAGAGGTAAGCATCTGTGGATTAATTCAGGAGTTGGCTCTATCTGGTTAATAAGCGTATTTGCACTGGAGTGAATGGTGTGTCGGATTTGTAAATATTTGAAAAAATCTTTAGAGGGTAGTGAAAACTCTTCCTGTAGGGATTCGAAGGATCTAAAGTGCTGTCCATCTGTGAGAAGGCCAAGATGAGTCAACCCTGAAACCACCCAAGATGTAAGGGAGATATTCAGAATCAGCAATTCCATGGTTCGCAATGGTGTAGCCTGTGTAAGCTGTTTTAGCTTCGGGAGATAGGATGCAAATGTGTTCCAAGATTTTAAAGAGATATTCGTGCTTGGTAATAGGTTTTTTAAGTCTACGACATAGTAATAATTTTTAATATTCAAACCAATCAGAAAATCCGTTACTAGTACCTTACATGGTTAGCATGGGCCAGCAGTCATGTTCCCCTTCCTTACAGGTGCAGGGGGTTCTTTCTGGCTGCAGGAAAGTCCAGGGGTAATTGGGAGGAAGCTTAGTTGTGCGTCCTCCAACGTCCACTCAACATGGCCTGCCCATTGGAGTGAAGTCTTGCAGACCATGATGTGGATGTGTCATACCAGACTGCACAAGCACATCTGTGTCTAGCACTTTCTCCTGCCATTTAATCTTCAGCAGTTTTCTCAGGACACTTCAATTGGAACTTTTAGACATGGCGGCTGTAAACTGTCCAGGTTTTTAAAACGTAGAAGAGGTTAGGCAAAATAATTGCTGCGTAGCCTTTCAGTTTGGTCCCAAGTGTGATACCTCTCCGATCCCTGAAGTTTGAGCGAAGCCTTCTAACCACTGCACTTGCTCTCTCCATTTTTGTGTTCACTTCTTCATCTATGTAAATTACTTGCAGGAGAGCGCTACCAAGATAGGGGAAGCTGTAAAAATTTGGGATCTTTCTACCATTGGGAGTGATGGATGGTTCAGTGTATTCACATCCGAGGGTCGGGGATAGTGAGACCAACGTTTGTTCATAGCATGAAGAAGAGATGCATGCTGTGGTACATGTCTGCCTCCATGCTGGTGTTAAGGGTGCAGTCATTTGCGAAAAGAAGGTCACAAACGGACTCAATATGAACTTAGGTTTAGGCCTGAAGCCTTCTTAAGTTGAACAGCTTCCTATAAAAACAGTAGTGGAGGCCAAACACCTCATCACTGTCCCTGAATGCATCTGGCAGCATGGCCGAGAACATGAGACTAAAGAGGGAGGATATAGCCTTGCCATTCAAAACAGCAGGAGATACAGATTAGTTGCCTTGATCATGAACTCTGGCTAGCATTCAGGTGTGTATCTCCTTTACTATTTCGATGAAGAATTCATCCATAATCTTATAGATTATAGATTATAGTGGCAACAAATATAATGTTAATGGTACTTTGCTTGTTTCTGAATCTGCACTGGTTTTCCAGCAGTAGGCCTTGATCAGGGTTAAGAGTTTGCCTATTCAGGAGTATTTGAGCTATGATCTTGCCTGAAATACAGAACAGTGAAATTCCTCTGTAATTGTCGCCAGGATTGGCCGATTTCCCTTACGCTTGTAAAGGTGGATGATTAATGCGTCTTTATAGATATGTTTCCACATATTGCAAAACATCTCACAGAGTCTGTCCACTAACTTGGATCCATCAGACTTGTAGAGCTCCTGGAGCTTTCCCACTGGACAGAAGCTCAATAGCCTTCTGAGTTTCCAAGACTGTTGGAGACAGGGGTCCGCAAAACTCTTGTTTAACTGAACCTGTGGTAGATCGCCTCATCGTTGATAGAAGAGTGCATGTTAAGGACACTGTCCAAGTGCTGTACACACTCCTTGGTGATTAGTGTACTGCCTTATTTGATCAAGAGTCTGGCTCATCCAGATGAGACTGGCCCATACACAGCCTGAAGAGCATCATCAGCTTTTTGGCTCAACCAAGCATCCTGCATTTTTCATAGCTTCTTCTGTACAACTTGGTAAAATATGGTGACAGTGTCCTTCTTTGCAAAGGACTTTGGGTATTTATATGCACGGTGGATACGCTGTTTCTCATTCAGCAGGGACTTGATTTCCTCACAGTTCTCTTCAAACCAATTAAACATATTTCCCGCTGAAAACCAGTTAATTTGCATATCAAGCCACAGGTGATGTCATAAGCAAGAGACTCCACAGACACATTTAAAACAAATTGTTCGTCTAATTTAGCCATTTGCTTGCAATTCTACTAACACAATGTATAGATCATTTTCAATCATTTTTTATTCTCTGCTGCATAGTAAAAAAAAAATATTTAGGTGATACAGTCTCTTTAATAGACCACACATGAGCTGGGGACCTGCCTGAAGTCTGATCATATCTCTAATATCCCCATTAACCTTGTAGAGGACCTGGGTATCGTGAGGTACAAACTACTATGAGATGTAGTGATTTCAAAGAAACAATGGGACAAGACTGCTAACACAAAATATAGATCATTTCCAATACGTTTTGATTCTCCACAGTATGAACAATGTTTAGGTTAAATCCCATACTATTATATTGAGGCAGGGTGTTGTTCTATCATTTCTACCTTTAAATATTTTATTTCCATTCAGCAGATGGCGCTTACACACTTCAACAAAATCTACTTGCATTGTTACTAGCAGTTTGTTAATATATGTTGTGTATACTAATGTGTAATACAACAGTGAAACGTATTTAGCCTCAAATCAGTATCAAATATGTGTGGTCCTGGGAGCCTGCTGATTGACCTTAACTATTAAAGTAAGAAATAGGACTTGCCCCAGCCAGCACCCAGATTACATCCACAGGACTTACATGTCCTGGAATTCCCTTTTGTTCAGTGGTGGGTAGCTCAATGTCAGTGTGCTGCCTAGGTATACATTCTGAGCACCGGCAGGTCATGTGATCACTCAATGCATGGGGAGCATGAGAAGAGGTTGGTGCACCTGAGCAGCGAACAGACATTGTACTGCCTTCCCACTGCCGAGAGAGGGCTGCTGATGGGAAATCTTCTGATCTCCCCAGCCAGTCCCTTTGGCGCCCCCAGGGTGTTGCACCCTGTGCCGCCGCACACCCCAAATGCCGGCCCTGGGTATCACAATCACATACTTTGAACAGCTATTTTGGGTGCCTGACCATATCTAAAAAGTTAAGTAATTTTTTCACCAAAGCACGATTTGTTGTACGAATGTAGAGAATAAAAAAAATGAGCTGCCCTGTGTGTTGGTGGAATTGCAAGCACATATATAGATTAAGAGAAAAATGTTTTAAAGGACAACTGTTGCAAAAAATTAACTGTTTATTTGAAATATTGCATCAAGTGTAGCTACTTTACATATAAATCCTTTATTGTCCACTCCCTGTTAGAGCTATACAGAACAAAGATCTCTCAATAAGGTACATTAAATATATTATTTTCCTTAAAACATTTCTATTTAAAATTTCTACACTTTCTGCAATCTTTCATTAAACATTACTTATGTTTGTTTTACAGCTGTCCTTTAAATATTTCTGTGCTGTCCCCTGTGTACGGCCTCAACTTGAGGCTTGGAATGTACTAAACATGTTTAGGTGGCGGAGTCTCTTTACAGAAGTGTAGGCATTAAAATCTGAGTCAAACTGTGTGTATTACCAGTTGTGTATCTTCTGCAAGGCAAACAAGGCACTCGCCTAGGGCGGCACTTTGACAGAGGGTGTTAAAGCACACTTCTGGTGCTTCAAACATTTTCGCTTCCTCCGCCACTGTTAAGCAAGCTTTAGCCCCTTCCAATTCATCGGGGTGATGGGGCATGTAATGGACGTGGTGGTTGTATGTAATAGGGGTGGTGGTTGTATGTAATAGGGGTGATGGTGGCATGTAATGGGGGTGATGGGGCGTTTAGCGTGTATGCAATGTGGGTGATGGGGGCATGTAATGGGATGATTGGCCATTTAATGTGTGTGCAATGTGGGTAATGGGGCATGTCGTAGGTGTGCAACGTGGGTGGGGGGGTGCCCAAATTTTGCCAAGCTGTCACTGCACAGGTTCACCCTAATTGTTTTAACATCATTGTTCAATAGCTAAATCATTGGGAAATCCCCCCAAATAATTGTCTTTTTCAATGTAT